>QVTF01003490.1:0-11288 GCA_003573665.1 Oxygymnocypris stewartii
TAATGTAAAATGACAGGATTTAACACTCAATTATCTGCTGAATGCATTTCATTATTGAATTTAGTAGTGGCATTGTCCAGCTTAGTTCACTTTAAATAATATCTGTGCAATCAAGTCGATGATTGTGCTGGAAATGAAGTGTCCCCAACTGAGCAAGCCAGAGCTGACAGCGGCAAGGAACGAAAACTCCATCGGTGACAGAATGGAGAAAAAACCTTGGGAGAAACCAGGCTCAGTCGGGGGGCCAGTTCCCCTCCGGCCAGACGAATCAGTAGTTTGTTCCAACTGCAGCAAAGTCAGAGTGTAAGTGGTCCACTGGTTCCAGGGGTCTTTCCCCGATGGATGTCTAGGTGACGAGGTCCTCACTGGAGCTCTGTCTCTGGGGGCTCATCTCGGAGGTCCTCGGAGGGGTTGTCATCGTCTCTTCTCAGGTGTTCGGTCATCTCTATCGTTTAAGGGTAGGATCCAGACTGAGGCTTGTGTAATTCCTAACTACCACGGGATGTTAATCCCGTGGCAGTAACATAGAAACAGTAAGACAATTAGCGTAGCAGCGGCTCCATCCAGGAATAACCCTGGATGAAATTATCAGTATAACCCAAGCTAAAGCATAATAATGTGCATGTGTTCAGATGGACTGGCAGTACAAGATCGTGAGATGCATTATATGAATGCTTGGCTAAAGAGATGCGTCTTAATCTAGATTTAAACAGAGAGAGTGTGTCTGAACCCCGAACGTTTTCAGGAAGGCTATTCCATAGTTTAGGAGCCAGATATGAAAAAGTTCTACCTCCTTTAGTGGACTTTGCTATCCTAGGTACTACCAAGAGTCCAGAGTTTTGTGACCTTAGGGAGCGGGTTGGATTGTAGCGTGATAGAAGATTAGTTCGGTACGCAGGAGCTAAATCATTTATGGCCTTATAGGCAAGTAATAATATTTTGTAACTGATACGAAACTTAATAGGTAGCCAGTGCAGAGACTGTAAAATTGGAGTAATATGGTCATATTTTCTTGACCTGGTAAGGACTCTAGCCGCAGCATTTTGTACTATCTGTAGCTTGTTTATTGAAGATGCAGGACAACCACCTAGCAGTGCATTACAATAGTCCAGTCTAGAGGTCATGAATGCATGAACTAACTTTTCTGCATCAGAAACACTTAACATGTTCCGTAGCTTGGAATGTTTCTAAGATGGAAGAATGCTGTTTTTGTAACATTGGAAATATGATTTTCAAAAGATAGGTTTGCTGTCTAATATAACACCCAGATTTTTAACTGTAGAGGAAGTAACATTACATCCGTCTAGTTGCAAATTGTAATCCAAGAGATTCTGTGTACTGTTTTTAGGTCCAATAAGTAATATCTCGGTCTTATCTGAATTTAATAGAGAAAATTACTGGTCATCCAATCTTTATATTTTTAACACACTCTGTTAGCTTAGATAGTTTCGAAGTTTCATCTGGTTTTGTGAGATATATAGTTGCGTGTCATCAGCATAACAATGGAAACTAATCCCGTATTTTCTAATAATATTACCAAGGGGCAGCATATATAATGAAACTAATAGAGGACCTAGGACAGATCCTTGTGGTACTCCATTACTTTACTGGTTTACTTTTCAGAATTGTGTTGAGAAGGTGCTTAAGTTTTGAGCTATGCATATTACTATGAATTAGGCCCACTGCTACTATTACCATCTTGTGCCCTGCAATAAACATTTACTCAAACTCTCTTTTATGAGTTGAGGGGGGTAAAAAGAAATAGGTCAAACATATCAGCCAAAAAAATCAGCATCATATATTGACCATCGATCATTAGAAAAACCCCTATCGGTCAACCTCTAATGCTGACACTTAATGAATTGTATTGACACTTTTGCACTGTTATTAATGCATTTGAATGCAAAGGGCACTTTATTTAAAAAAAAATGTGTTGATTTGTTATGCATGTTTATTTAACACATTTTGTAATAACCATTTTTTTTCGGTCCAGACCTTTGCCACTGATGTAAATTCAGATTCGGACCTTGAATGTAGACTTTGAGAACCCCTGATCTAGAGACTCGTTCATAAAGACAGTCGCATGCTTTGTTTCTGAATTAATTTGCCATTTGAATCAGACCGAATGACTCCCTCATATTTAGGCCATTAATGTCAATGTAAAAGTCCATTAAAGGCACAATATGTACGTTTTTCGCACTAGAGGTCGCATATTCAAAACAATAATAAATGCGAAGCTGACCACGCTATGAAGGACGATGTTCACGGATTATTTTTTTATAACCTGTACTTTCACAGTTATTCAACAGAGAATAAATTATACAGAGAAAGCGTTACATTTACATTTTCAAAGAAGATTGACACTCTCCAAAAACTCCTCTTATAATCAGTTAAGCTTGTCGATATACGGTTGATGAATGAATCTGTAACTTACATCATACGCACATTTGCACTTTGATGTTTATGATGAGAGCATGTGCATGCGAGCTGAATTCAGTCATGAGCGGGTGCACTGAACAACAACTCATTCATAAGCCCAACAGACTCGTGTGCGGTTGGTTATAATGCGCAACACTGCAAAACGCTGAAAAGATCCTGGCGCAACATTGAGCAGATCTAAATTTAATTCTGCGGTCAACACTTATTTCATTTTCTTCACGACAGCCGTAATGTATTTAGTTTAACTGCAGCATCATGTCAACTCTCTGGATTTACAAATCCTTGGGAACATTTGGTATAGCACAAGTACAAACCCTGCTGAAATATATCACACTGTGCAAGTAGTTTTTGGATATTTTATTATGAATATCTTACATATTGTGCCTTAATGTTATAGCATTATTGTGCAATTGTAATTGCCGTATAAATGCATTCATGTCTCCTCTGAACAGTCTGTGTAAACCTGAATTACACTTCAAATGCAGCTTATGAAAACAATGTTTCACAGTGTAGTCTTAAATGTTTGTGTGACAAAAGCTACTTTTTTTGCCATGTCTATTCAATGCTGTTCTCATTTAACCAGGGGCGTTGCTAATGGGGGGGGCAGAGTGCCATAGGGCCCGGAGGTCTGGGGGCCGCGATCGCTCCCCGATATTAGGCTCTGTTTTTATAATACAGCACATGCAAAACCGTATAAAGGCAAATAGGCTACACCAAGAGCGCGAAGAAAGCGCTCCCGAAACATTCAAGGGGGAATTTGTGGGCAGAATGAGCTCGATTTGTTTAGGGTCAAATTTTAACCCCAGTGTCCAGCCTCCACCCCTGAACGTTACGATCGCAACTCAACCCCCGGGTCACAAACTATCTTTTTTGGAAAAAAATGTGCGATTATTTAACTGACCCATATGCAATTAATTAGATTAAACAAGTGTAACTGCTTGACAGCCCTAGGTTTAGCATGAAGTCTGTTTCTGGCCCAACGTGTCCAGATACGGTGTGGCTTCACTGTATATCAGGGTCTCATCCGATATGACTTGCAGATGAATGCCGCAGTGCTTCCGATCTCTTGACTCGCATCGCTTTGAAACTTTGTATGCGTCCACGTCAAGCATACGGCCACGCGCAGCCCTGACCTCCACATGCTCTCACATGCAAACGCCGCCTCCTATCCATCCCGCTTTATTGCCACCAGCGGCGGGACAGACGCCGGCCCTGCGCGCTCGGTCGACTCCAGTGATGGAGAGGGTTTATAGGAGACCACCTTGACCCGTCCCTCCGCAGACCCCAGCTCACCTCAGCTCTTGAGTTATTATCATAATTTCTCATGCCTCCATGTTTTACAGAATGTTTTGTGTTTTATTGCCTGAGAATCAGAGGAGCGAGCGCCGGCGTGATAAGAAAAGCAGTCATGTGAAAAATGAAAGGAGCCACATGTCCGGCAGAGAGAGGAGTGAGGGTCAAATAATAAAATACATGACAAATGCACCGGTGCTATTTCATGTTCAATGTGAAATGCACCAAATTCACATACAACAAAAACCCATGAATACAATCACGATCAAAAGACAAACGAGGAAACCGAGAGCTGTGCTCCTAGAAGCTGACACACGTGGTCACTATGAGCTTCGTGTTCAGTAATGTTTGGGTTATATTACGCTGGACTGCTTTTATCTCATAGTTATGACTTTTATTTCATAATCTCCTCACGGAGCTACAGGGTATAAGTGATTTGGAGAATGGGTGGATAGGACTTTTCCACAATTATGTATAAGTATATCATAATTATGACTTTTTGATAGATAATCGTTTGTCTTTAGTCTTTATTAAGACATTTAGTCATAATTTTAATGTTTTTATCTCATAATTGTGACATACTATGTCATAATTTTGACTATAATAATCTTTTTCATTTCATAATTCAATTTTTGTCAGAATTATGATCTCATTATTTTGACTGTCTTTATTATGACTTTTTTTTTTCATCTCAAAATTGTTGGTTTGGAGAATGAAGATGGAAACTTATAATTATGACTTAGTATGTCATCATTGTAGATTTATGTCATAATGATAATATAATACATTTTTGTTACAATTTCAACTTTTTTATTTAATAACTGTGAATCAATGTTTTCATAATTATGACTTATCTCTGTTATAGTTTAAACTTTATCTCGTAATAGTGACTCGTGTTATCTTTTCAACATTATCATGCTGATGACTTTTTATATCTTAATTATGGCTTTTAATCTCCCTATTTTCAACTTTGAATTGCATAATTATGAATATGATAGATATCAAAAGACAAATAACAAAACAGATGGTCCTGATTTGAATTTGATTGGTCTGTTTGTTTTGATGAGATATCGCATTACCACTTTCATTTCTCAGTTCATTGTACAAAGTTATTGTATTGCTTCTATGAGTTGCTTGCATTGTTCTGGAGGTGGAACCTGTTGATTATTTGTTTCTATGAATGCTCTCGTTCGAGTTCTGAAAGGTACAGCATGTTTCCATAATGAATGTCTGCATTATCTCTAAAGATCAAGGACGGTTTGATTCCTCCGTGCATTAATGCCCCTGATGTATCTACACGCATGTGAAGTCATGTGCTTTCTTGTAGCCAAAGCCAGTGAGGAATCAAACAATACGGCCCCTGATAAGAGGTCGGGACCCAGGGCCCGGCACGCGGTCCGGCGGGTATAAACGTGTGCTCATAACATCCCGTGACTTCCACGCTTGGTCACGTCTGTCCGCACCCCTCACTCTCCCATATCTCTCAATCTGCACATTTTCTTACACTTTAATTACACGGCCGTATATTGCCCCGGGCCGTATGGATGGCGATACTGAGAGCAGATAAGACGGAGGAGCTTCTGTCACCACCCAAACATATTAGAACGCCACCAAAGCCAATTATCTCCAGTCTGAATGACAATTAAGCATCCGACTCTATCCAGGTACATGAATCCAGACCCGTGGAGCTCCGGCAGCTTCGCTTCGAGGGCCAGAGGGCATTTTTAATAAAACTGTATGACTTCCCCCTGGTTTGTTTTAGTGGTTATGAGAATAAGAGACAGGAGGAAAATAACGTCTTCTGATTAATAATAGATCAAGAGTTCTCTTTTCTTTCATCATATGCATTAAATTAAAGACATGTATACTGTTAAAAAATATTTCTATTTCAAATAAATTCTGTTCTTTTGAGCATTCTATTCATCTGTGAATCCTGAAAAATAAAATATATCAGTTTCCACAAAAATATTGTGCAGCACAACTGTGTTCAACATTAATAATAATCATGCATGTTTCTTGAGCAGCATATTATTATGATTTCTGAAGTTCAAGTGACACTGAAGACTGGAGTAATGATGACATATGTACTATATAGTCACATAGAGAACAGCTATTTGAAATAGGCATAGGTGTTTGTGAGCAGAAGAGACTTACACTATTTTAACTACACACTTTTGAACAGTACTGTAGTATCATCACAATATTTCATAGAGCTTTTAGGGAGAAACAGACTAAGATGTATGTTTATCCTCACGGTCACTTCTCTTCCCTGGCATTGCTCTTAAATCTCAATACGTTTGCATACATGTTTTTGTTGAGTATCATATTTGACCCATCAGGTTTTATGGCTCATATAGTGAGAATATGAAGAAAAACAGCTCAGTTTTATTCAGAGACTCAAACTGAACAAAAATATGAATTTGCTGCAGATGCTGATATTTATATGATTAAATGATGCTGCTTGTGATGTAAATCAATGAGATCTTTATAACATTACAGCAAATACAGACATTAAATGATCTAAATATCACTCTATATCTCTAATAATATGTAGATGATCCAAACATATAATGCAATGCTGAAGAAATAAACGCTCCTCAGAAGATGTGAGATGAAGATCATTCAGTGAAAGTAAAGCTCCTCAAAAGATGCTGATGATCAGATTTGAGACTAAAACATGATTGATGGAGAATCAAGTAAAGCTGAGCTGCTTCAGTAAGTGTTCATCTGGAAATGACTGCAGTTATTCTGACGTTTACTTGATCAAAATCAGTCCAGATTTGACAGAAAAAGACACGAGAAGACGTTTCTACAATTACACTAAAAGAGCTTTTACTGGATACACAACTAAACTATCGATCAGAGACAGAAGACATGCAGCAGATTGAGAGTGAAACAGGTTTAACAGTAAAGTTTTGATCATGTTGAGGCCTTAGTAATTTGAGTATTAAATATGATACAGTAGCTCTCATAGGGTTAAAAGTCACACAGGTTTTGAACAACACGAGGGTAGTAACTGATGACAGAATGATCATATTTCAGTGCTGTCTCTCTATAATAAGCCATAATCTTGAGGAGAGACGCAGTACAGCGGAGCTGCACAGAAAGCAAGATGGAGAGAGATAAAACGACAAAGAGAGAGAGAGAGAGAGGTGACTTTGAGGAGCTGGACTCAGTCTCGTGCCAAGCGTCTCTCTCTCTCTCTCTCTCTCTCTCTCTCTCTCTCGCTGTCACCTAATCCTCAGTCCGACGGGTCGGTTATGGGAGCGCTTGGTTGAGGCGGGTCAGTTACCCGCTATCACAGGGCTTTAATCCGAGCGGCCGCCTCCTAAACTGGCTGTGAGCGCGGTGCCAGGCGCTGGCATCCCTGAGAGAGACAGCTAGAGGTTGTCTGTACATGGATGGGCACTTCACAGCTCGGCGGGGGGGGGAGGAAGGGGCATCGCGGCAGCTGCTCGGGGCATATGGGCAGAATTCATTAAAAGAGCCCAAAAAAGCTCATGTGAGGAGAGAGAGAGAGAAACAAAGTACAGCAAGAGTGTGTTTCTGTATTCATGTGCATCACAGCTTCTTGAGAAACGTCTTGCGTCACGCTTGAAAGTTGTGCTAGACCTTGAGCCAGTGTTAGTTTAGCATCTCTGATAGGTTACACTTTATTCACAACTACATGTCTACTAACTCTCAGTAGGGTAGGTTTAGGGTTAATAGAATATGTTGACATACTTGCAAAGTGTCTTAAAGTCAGTATGTTGTGGACCCATCAAAATAAAGTGTTAGTCTACTAATACTCTAATGACTGCTAGTTGACATGTAGTTACAGTTACTTACTGTTAGTAGAATATAAAGTGGCTATCAAAATAAAGTGTTACCCTTTGATATCTTATTATAGTATCTTTGGAAAAAGAGTACAGTTGTATACTTTGTTTAAATTTTAATAAAAATTTAGTTTTTGTCATTTAAGTATTTTTTCTATATTTAATTTTAGTTGTTTTATTATTTCAAATGTATACACAAATGAGGGATGATGCTTTGGCAACTCGCTCAAATAAGTTAGTGTTTTTCCCCATAATTATTTATGATTAAACTATTAATTTGTCATTATTAAAACATAAAAAACTTTTAGAAAACATTAAAACACATTGTGTTCATTCAGAGTGAAACGTGTTATTTTAGTATTATTTATAAACTATAACAGTATGTGTTATTTTATCATAGTTTAAGTTTTAGCAATTTTAGGTGCTTTTGCATTAGTTTTCTCAATATTTCTATTTTGCTTTCATTCATATTCATTTCAGTTATAGTTTGAGCAATTTTAGTACTTCAGTTTCAGTTATTAAACATTTCTGTTTTATTTGATTCTATTTCAGCTATATTTAAGTTATTGAGAACAATGTTATATGTTGTATTTATCAATAATGCCACCGTGTAAAACCATGTTTTTATTTTCAATCTACCCTTTATGCCATTTAAAAATACAAGATACATACTGATTACCATAAAAAAGAAACATTTCAGTTTTAACATCTGATTATGAATGATTTCACGAGACGTACATTTTTCAAATAGTGAGATTGAAATGCATAAATGAGATATTGTGTCTTAAACGAAGCAGGTTCTCGTGATAGAAACGCAGGAGTGAAGCTCATGAGAACAGGACGAGCTCAGATGGTCGATGGCGTGGTCAATAATGATAAGACTAGCTTGTTCAGATGTGCAAAGTTCATTTGAACTCAATCAACTGGATTTTAGTTAACCTTGGATTTACGCTTTTTTTCCAGATACTACAAACGGTGACAAATGTCTCCAGATTGATCCAGTTAAGAAAAGCATTGTTTCTGGGTGTGCAAGGTTAAGCTTAATGAGAAACACACACAGCGTAAGCAACGACCACGATCGTCAAGCATCACATTCAATATGAACAACATTGTCCTATCTGAACACATGACGTGTACATCCATCCTCAGGCCACAGGCAGTGGAGACGGATCTTCCCGCTCTCCTTGATCCCATTCCGTCTGGAGTTCAGAGGAGACCTCGGTGAACAGATGATCCCAATCCCAGCCCACGTCCTCCTGCAAACATCACAGAGAGAAAGAGAATACAGTGCATTTCAATCAGCAGCGACGCTTCTGTCCTCATTCACTTACACTCCCGTCGACGAACACAAACTGAGATTTTCTGACAAATCTTTATGCATCTTATTTCCATACAGTGTGACTTATAAGACAGTTATTAGCATGTCTGTCAAGCTCCAAAAATATTGAAAAAAGTAGATTTTATGACTCGTGTAATTTTTCACTTCCTCAAACACACAAATCATATGCACATCTCTATGGTGCTTTTTTATATTCTGATTAATCATTTTGGTCTTAAATAATTTTATTGTATATAAAAGAGAGGGTTCTTCTAAATATATTTGACATATAAACTGATTTCAATTAATTTGATTTAAAACTAATAATTTGTCATTACTTGTCATTATTTCTCATAAAAAGTTTTGACTGTATTGATTTACGGTGAAAAACAGTGTAAATCAGTGTTATTTTAGTATTTTTTTATATATATAAATACAATCACACACGCTATTATAGTTTTTTGGATTTGTATTTTAACTTTTATTACTGCTTTTTAATTTTTACTATATTTATATAATTTTATAAACACTAATTTAATTGTAGTCAAAGTTTGAGTATTTTTGTAATGTGCTTTTGTCATTTCTGTTAATTATTTACTATTATTTTTTAAAAATCGATTTTTTTCAGTAACAATTATTTCATCTAACATTTATATTTTGTTCTATTTAAATGATGGAAATGGCTTTTAATAGTTGCAGTTTCACTGTTTTTATATTTAGTCTATTGGTTTCAATGATGATTTCTCTTCTAACCATTTAAAATCCATTTAAAACATTTCATAACATACAAGACATAATAAATATCATCAAAAGGCTGAAAATATATTGAGATTATTTAGCTCTAGACATGGCAATTAAAACTCCATACAGACATTAAATAATGCATTACTTATTCATTATTTAATATTTGAATATATATAATTTCAAAATAAATGCACTTTTTATTAATCATGTTTGCATGAATCATATGCACTTTTTTATTATAATTATTATTTAGATGTTTTTGGTCCATGCTTGGACTGTCAAGAAGAGTGAAGGATCTTCAAAATATCTTCTTTCTGAATAAAGTCATACAAGTTTGGAACGACATGAGGGCGAGTAAATGAAGACAGAGCGCTCATTTCTGGGTGAACTGTCCTGTAACACATTGTGGGACAGTATGAGATGAAGAATGCTGCTGGTGATTTCATTAATCTGTTGGACTGACCCTCTTACACGGCCTAGAAAGAGCCGGACAGACGCTATATTTACTGACGGAGCTCACCTCTCTCACCTCCTGCTCCGGGGCTAAAACCTTCGTGAGCAGCTTCAGGTCAATCTCTCCATCCTGAGAAACATTCAATACACATAAAACGTTAGCCAAGCAATTACTGAAAATACTGAAGCATCCCAATATAATGCCAGGTCAGTCAAAAAACCAAAACATGTTGTAGGATGTGAAGGATGAATTCGGCAGTAACTTTATGCTCCTCCTTGATTCACACAAAGCAGCTGTGTTTGTTGTTAGGGAATGATGGGTGAGTGTCTCACCAGGGTCTGAAAAGCTGAGTACTTCATGAGGTCGTTGTCCAGGTCTCTGTAGGTCATAACTCTGTTCACCTGGATACTGCAGACGAGAGAGATCATAAACACGGGTCAGTTTTAGCATCTCAAAGGCATCATTATTTTATCCTCCTTTTAAATTGCTGAGAGACGACCGGATGAAATTCTAAAGACGCTTCAATTAAGAATTAATTCAAACTCTGACAAAATATTACGACAAACCATAGACATGAACACTGATTATTAAACCCATTATTCATGAGACAATTCAACACTTTGCACTTAGTGTTTATGGCAGATATGTGTGCACAGGCTTGTCTCAAGACAAATATAAAGCAATAACTATTGAAGACCAGTTGTTTTATTAGTGTTGTATGACTTTCTGTGAAACAACATTCTCTGTAAAGCTGCTCTGGAACGATGTTTATGTGAAAAGCACTATACAAATAAATCTGAATGTAATGGAAAAATGTTTCTCTTATTTTAACTTAATACAAAGTATTTTATTAATCTGTTTCGGCTTCAGTACAGTGACAAAATAACAAAATTATTTATTTGGGAAATTATAACTTTTAAGATTTGTTGCTGCTTATTATGTTTACAAAGAGAATAAATAGGTCCGTAAACATGAAAAAAAATAGCTGCCTTTATATTTTATGAAGGGGGTCCAAAATAATAGGATCGTCTTATTTGGAGGTCATTGGCACCAAATATCCCTACAACTATCCTTTTACCTATTTTTAAATCTTAATATATATAATATACAGCAGGAATGTTAATGAAAGAAAGTCTCTTTATTAAGTACCAAAGTGTATTTTAAGCCAGAACAGTTTAACTAACTTAACTAAGTTTCTCAGCAAAATCCAGCTAATCTTGAGCAT
>QVTF01003491.1:0-12500 GCA_003573665.1 Oxygymnocypris stewartii
ACTATCATCGCCATTATCATCATCTCCACCACTATCATCGCCATCATCATCTTCACCATCATCATCATCTCCATCACCATCATCATTACCATTACCACCATCATCACAAATACCATCACCATCATCATAATCACCACCACCATCATCATCATCACCACCATCATCACCACCACCATCATCAACATCACCATCATCATCACCACCATCATCTTCACCATCATCACCATCATAATCACCACCATCATCATCATCACCATCATCATCATCATCATCACCATCACCACCACCATCATCTTCATCACCATCATAATCACCACCATCATCATCATCATCATCATCATCATCATCATCATCATCATCATCCTCATCATCGCCACCATCATCATCATCACCACCATCATCATCACCATCACCACCACCATCATCATCATCACCACCATCAACATCACCATCATCATCACCACCATCATCATCTTCACCATCATCATCATCATCTCCACCACCATCATCATTACCATTACCACATCACAAATACCATCACCATCATCATAATCACCACCATCATCATCATCATCATCACCACCATCATCATCATCATCACCACCACCACCATCACCATAATCATCATCATCATCACCATAATCATCATCATCTCCACCACCATCATCATCATCGCCACCACCATCATCATCGCCACCACCATCATCATCACCACCACCACCACCATCATTATCACCATCACCATCATCATCATCATCATCATCATCACCACAGCCATCATCATCACCACCACCACCACCATCATCATCATCACCATCATCATCATCGCCACCATCATTATCATCACCATCACCACCATCATCATCATCATCACCACCATCATCATCATCATCAACACCACCATCATCTTCATTATCATCGCCACCATCATCTTCATCATTATCACCATAATCATCACCATGGCCATTATCATCATCGCCACCATCATCCTCATCATCATCATCGCCACCATCATCATCACCACCACCACCATCATCATCGCCTCCATCATCATCATCATCACCACCACCATCATCTTCATCATCACCATCATCATCATCACCACCACCATCATTATCATCATCATCATCAACACCACCATCATCTTCATTATCATCGCCACCATCATCTTCATCACCATAGCCATCATTATCATCACCATCATCATCACCATCAACATCACCATTATCACCATCATCTTTTTCATCATCATTATCACCATCATCATCATCATCATCATCACTTTCGCCATCATCATCATCTTCATCATCATCATCATCATCACTTTCGCCATCATCATCATCACAGATATCTTTACTGAAGCCTCTGGACTAAAATAAAACAAAGACAATCCGGTTCCCTGCAGAGTTCATCTGCGATCTGAAGGTGGCAGTATAACACTAACAATTCAACGCAGCAGCTAAAGTAAACAGGAAGCTGTGCAGAACACAAGAAGAAGAATAAGAGAAACAAACGCCTGATTACAGGACACTTATTGCTGCTCAATCAGTGAAATCTACATTTAATGCATGTGACTGCCTTCCAGCTGCTTGAGAGACCATAAAACTACTAATGAAGATTCAACTATAAAACTAAAAATAATTAACAATCATTTCGGGTAATTGAAATCAAGCTAATAAATAAATATTATAATAAAAATGTAAATTATAAATTGAAAAAATCCTGCCTTGGCTACAAACTAAGTCATAAGTCGAAGTACTAAAATTATTAAAACTAAACAAAAGAAAAATTATTAAAGCTATATAGACATATTAAAATAAAAATACACATTCAAATATACAAATAACAAAAACATTAAATAACTGAAAATATAAAAATAAGAGCTAATTCAAAAAACGGTTTGATCTTTACAGAATTATTATTGTTAACTAAAACTATTATTTATACTTTTATCCAAAGCGACTTCCAAAGTAGAAAATATAAAAAATATTAACAATATTTTTTTAGTAATTGAAATCAAGCTGAAAAACAGTAAATATTAGATGAAGACTTAAACAAAAATTGAAATTAGATTTTTTTTTTAAACAAACTGAAATACGTTGAAGTACTAAAATTACTAACACTATAACTGAAATAAAATAATTAAAGCTATATAGAAATATATATTCTTTTAAATGACAAAAGTTACTAAAAATGACAAAAATGTAAACTAAAATTAAAACAACGAATGAAAATATAAAAATAGTTAACTAATCAAAAAGTTAATTCAAAATAAATATTATAGTAGTATAAAAATAATACTAATTAAAGATTTCAGGTGTTTTTCAGCATCTATTTGGAACAAAATCAATTTCAAGTTCATTTAAAGAAGCCATAGATGACTGCGTCAAGGGAAAATCAATGATGAGAAAATGTATGACTGTATGAAATGAAAAGAAGACTGTAAAATAACTCAAACGAGCTCTGAATCCGCTTCTGTGTGAATGCAAACGAGAGCTGGGACTCTTTCCCTCACGTTTGTGTCACTGAAGGAGTTTTTAGAGCAACTCTTTCTGTTGTTTTAATTGTCTGCGTGAGGGTTTACCCTGAAAGCGTGACGCCGCAGACTCTCGCAGCGAGAAGAAGATGTCACACATGACCGTCGGACAGCTCACACCCGAGCTAGTGATGACGGTAAAGATCCGGTCCACGTACTGATGCAAGTTTTCCTGATGAGACACACACACCACACACACACACACACACACACACACACACACACACACACACACACACACACACACACACACACACACACACACACACACACACACAGAACAGACAACACCACACCTACAGAGAACACACACACACACACACACACACACACACACCCACACACACACACACACACACACTACAGACACACACACACCCACACACACACACACACACACACCAAACCACCACACACACACACACACACACACACACACACACACACATACACAGAGAGACAGCACAGACCCACACACACACACACAGAGAGACAGACACAGACACACGCACACAAAGATCATCTCTTCAATGTTTCTCTATCGATTCTGTATTCGTTCGTAATCTTTTATGATGCAAAACTAATGTTAACTTTCTTTCTGACAGGACAAAATTTATTAAAGCTATATATAAATATTTTATAAAATGCCAAAATCTAACAAAAATGATAAAAGCTCTTAACAAAATTGCTAAAACTGAAAGAAAAATTCATTAAAGCTAAATAGAAATATTTAATAAAATGCAAAAATATAATTCAAATGATACAAGCACATAACAAAATTACTAAAACTGAAAGAAAAATGTATTAAAACTACATAGAAATATAAAAAAAACTAAGAAAAATTACGAAAGCACATTATACATTCACTAAAAAAATTATGTGTAAAAAGAAAATAAATGTAAAAAGAAAACAAAAATATAAAACTAAAAGCTAATACTACATAAAATAACGCTCAGGAAGTGACATCATAACAGTCCAGACAGAGGACAGTTTCCTTTACAGTGTTTTTAAATATTTCATTATATTTGCTATGTTTTAATAAAGTATAATGCAATCTTTTCTTGGTAATGTTGTAATCGAAGTGCCAAGAAAAACATAGTATTGTATTGGAATTCATATGGTCTAATATCTGTTATTTCCTCCGAGCAGTTCAGGAACTGGTGAAGTACTGTAGCCTCACCCTGTTGTGGTCAGGCTCTCGGACTCCTTCAGCTTGACCGGGTCGATCTCACAGGGCTTGTGGTCCGTGCAGATCTACAGCAAAACAACACGTGACGTAGGGCTCGTCATATGGACAAATATCATACCTCAGTGTTTTTAGGCTGATTTGTGTTATACGGTATATCTCGGTGTTTGCTAAGTTTTATGGTTGTCATATATGGAGGAGATGTTTTTTTATACCCATAACAACTGAGTAATATGCTTAATATTGTGAAGATCTATTGTATGCCACTGGTCCATGATTTTTTTGTCCCTGTAGAGTATTTATTTTAAGTGGACTTAAATAAATTGTTAAATTGTGTGTGTGTTTGTGTGTGTGTGGGTGAGAGTGTGTTTGGGTGTATGTGTGTGTGTGTGTGTGTGTGTGCGAGAGAGAGACTGAGTGAGTGTGTTTGTGTGTGTGTGTGTGTGTGTGTGTGCGAGAGACAGAGTGAGTGATGTGTTTGTGTGTGTGGGTGAGTGAGTGTGTGTGTGTGGTGTGAGTGAGTGGTGAGTGTGTGTGTGTGTGTGTTGGTGATGTGTGTGTGTGAGTGTGTGTGTGTGAGTGCGTGCGTGAGTGAGTGAGTGCGTGAGTGAGTGTGAGGTGGTGTTGTGTGTTGTGTGAGTGCTGGTGAGTGTGTGTGTGTGCGTGTGTGTGTGAGTGCGTGCGTTAGCGTGCGTGCGTGCGTGCGTGAGAGTGTGTGTTCTTGTGTGCTTGTGTGAGTGCGTGCTGTGTGTGTGTGTTGTGCGTGCGTGCGTGCGTGCGCGTGTGTGTGTGTTGTGTTGTGTGTTTGTGCTTGTGGGTGCGTGTGTGTGTGCGTGCGTGAGTGCGTGCGTGCGTGCGTGCGTGCGTGCGTGAGAGTGTGTGTGTGTGTGATTTTGTGTTGTCGTGTGCGTGCGTGCGTGCGAGTGTGTGTGTGTGTGTGTGCTTGTGGCGTGCGTGCGTGTGTGTTGTGCGTGAGTGCGTGCGTGCTAGTGTGTGTGTGTGTGTGCGTGCGTGAGTGCGTGCTGAGTGCGTGAGTGCGTGAGGTGTGTGTGTGTGTGTGTGTGCGTGCGTGCGTGAGTGTGGTGTGGTGTGTGTGTGCGTGCGTGCTTCGTGCGTGAGCGTGTGTGTGTGTGTGTGTGCTTGTGTGCGTGCGTGCGTGTGTGTGTGTGCGTGAGTGCGTGAGTGCGTGCTGCGTGCGAGCGTGCGAGTGCGTGCGTGCGTGTGTGTGTGTGTGCGTGAGTGTGTGTGTGTGTGTGTGTGTGTGAATCTTTTTTTAAACAGTAAGCCTAGTTTTCTTCCGTATCTCTTTTCATTCTCGGTTGATTAATCGGTATCGGCAGTGTGGCCCAACCTAGTTATCAGTATCGGTAAACCTCTAATAAAATACATCGATATACCGTATAAACTGGATATAGCGCTCAGCCGTACGGTGAAGGCAGCGCTCGTGAGAGACAGACTCACTTCATCGAGGATGGGTTTGAGCGTGACGCGCAGGTAATGCATCCCCGCCAGCTTCATGGCCTCATCGATGCATTTGGAGGTCAGCGAGTTTCCCCTGAAGATGGTGTTGGGATCCCTGCAGGAGCGAGAGGAAGGTGAGGAGGGCGAGGTGTGTGTGTTTCAGCGCAGATGAGGTGTGGTGTGTGTGTACTCACTGCGTGCGGCTGATCTCGGCGTGGGCGATGGCGCTGAGGAAAGGCACGATCTTACCGTAGTGCAAGAAGAGTCGCACCAACGGGACGGCCGCCTCCTGCTTCTCACGACACACCTCGCCCAAGATATGAGCCGCGGACGCCGAGACGGGCTGCGACACAAACACCCCCAAATCAACACGGATGCTTTCTTACTTCGATTTGTCTTGTTTCCAGCCGGAATATATAACAATTATTAATCAAGAAGGATTCTGTAGATGAGTAAAATTATTGTCTTGATTTCAGAAAAAAAGTCAAAATAAAGTGAGTTTTTACTAAGACGAGGAAGATAATCTGCCAACGGGATGAGCAAAATATTATTATTTCAAAAATTATTTTGCTTGTAACATTAACATTTTGTTACCTTGAAAGGATTTATCTTTATAATAGGGAAATGGTTTGGCTGCACTGCTCAGACAAAATATTAAAACCAACATAGAATCGTGATAAAATCATGATATTTCTAAAAAAAATTTGTGATATTATATTTTTGTCATATCGCCCATGTCTACTTCAAACTATTAAAAATCGTTTTTTGGTACTGGAAATAAAGCTGAAATAAATAAAAAATAATTATTTGATAAAAAAATAATACATATTATAAATGTTGCCTTAAAATATTTCTAAAACTAAAACTGATGAAATTAATTCAATAAAGTCATATAGAAATATTAAATATATATATTTAAAATAATAAAAACGACATTAGCATATAACAAAATCACTAAACTGAAAATCTAAAAATAAAGTTAATTAAAATAATATAAATATTATCAGGACATCATAAAGAGGACTTAATCGTTTTTTTTATGTTTACAATGTTTCAATATTGTACTATATATTACTATATTGCATAATAATATCAATAATGTAGCAGAATTTGTAACAGTATCTATCGATGCTCTTCCGAACACACTCATAGGTTACGATTCAGCAGTTTTCCTCTAGTTAGTCATCAGGACTAGTTAGACGGAGAGCACTGACCTCGCCGTGTGCCGACTGCAGCAGCAGGTCTCAGAGGGTTATAATGCTCCGTGGGGAACACGTGGTCCTCTGTGTAAATGACGTTGAGCCGTAACGAGCCCAGCTCATCAGCCTTCACTGATTTATTGCTGTTATCTCTGGGCTGCAGAAAGTACCACGCGTCGTGAACACCGGACTGTCCCAGAACCCTCAGCGGCACTCGTACCTCTCCCAGAAACTCATCTCCGAACTTCAGGTTGCTGGCGGTCCACAGATCCACCCTGAAAACACTGATTACTAGCACCTCGTGTCAACTGCTACTAGTACAGACCAGTTCAGAATCAGAGCTCTTATGTACAAAAATTAAACCTTAAAAGAAATTAGAAATGCTGCCTTGGCAACTTGGTAACCGAAATAAATTGTTTTATGCTGAAGTATCAAAATTATATGGTGAAATAAAATGAGCTCAGAAATAAATAATAATAGAAATTACAAACCCACATAACATAATTACTAAAACTTAAATTACAGTTAAAACGAACACTTGAAATATAAAAATAAAAAGCTATTCCAAATATTCAATAGAATATAAATTAATACTAAAACAGCAAAATAAATTGGCAATGGCAACATTTTTATTTTCATTTACTTTAACTTGATGTAATAAATAACTAAACTAGAAACTAGACATTTGAGCCCCACAATGTACCATAAACAAGAACACCACATGCACGCACACACACACAGATGCACGGACACATGCAAACACACGCGCTCACACACACACGCATGCACGCACGTACACTCATGCACACACACACGCATGCACGTACGTACACTCATGCACACACACACACGCATGCACGCACGTACACTCACACACACACCGCATGCACGTACGTACACTCATGCACACACACACGCATGCAGGCACGCACACTCAGGCACACACACACACACACACACACAGACACACCACACACACACCACACCCACACACACACACACACACACACACGTTGTTTTATGGTTTACGGGGACTCTCCATAGGCGTAATGGTTTTTTATACTGTACAAACTGTATGTGCTAATTGCCCTACACCTACCCTACACCTAAACTTAGCCCTCACAGGAGACGGTGCATTTCTATTTTCCCTCAAAAAAAAACTCACTTCTGTAGGATTTATAAGAGCGTTTTTAAATTATGGGGACACTGAAATGTCCTCAGTAATCACCTTCTCCTTGTAATACCTATTTTATACCCATGTCATTATACAAATTTGTGTCCTCATAAACCACATAAACATGCACACACACACACACACACACTCACACACACACACACACACACACCCACCACGCCACACACACACACACACACACCCACACACCACACACACACACACTCACTTGAGCGCGAGCTTGTCCACGTCGTCCTCTTCCACGTCAAACTGGCGTTTGGTGCAGCTCAGCGGTCTGGTCACCTGTGAGATCAAACACTGATCGTTACCTGAGCAGATACACTCATAACACGAGTCACCAACGTTTAAGCTCTGGCTGTCTGAACTTACAGGAATTATTGTTTTGAACATTGAACATACAGTGATAATTAAAGAATCATCTAATGAGCTCCTACCTCAAAAAAGAAGACCTCGTCAAACTGAGGATTGTTGTTTTTGCGCTTGACCTTCGTCTTCTTGGCTTCTGACCTGTGAGGAGATGCATGTGTCACACACAGACTGCAGCTGCATTATTACAGCTGAACTTACTCCATAACATTCAGATTTACTTTTATTCAGCAGTGATGCATTCAATTGATCACAAGTGACATTTATAATGTCACAAAAGATTTCTGTTTCAAATAAATTGAACTTTCTATTCATCTGTGAATCATGAAAAATAAAATACATCAGTTTCCACAAAAAATATTTGATCATAATCAATGTTCAGTATATTATTATGATTTCTGAAGATCATGTGACACTGAAGACTGGAGTAATGATGCTGCAAATACAGCGCTGCATCACTGAAATAAATTACAGTTTAATATCTAATCACATAGAAAACAGCTGTTTTAAATCATAATAATATTTCAGAATTTTACTGTATTTATGATTTGGCCTTGATGCGCCGGAAAGAGACTTCTTTCAGAAAAAAAAAAAAAATGTACTGAACCCAAACTTTTGAACCCAAATGGTAGCGTATTTATGAATTAATATTATAATTTTTTTAATCAATAACACTTTACAATAAGGTTTAATTTGTTAACATGTATTAACTAACATGAACTATAAATCTTTGTTATTGTTATTTAAAATACAGTTATTCATTATTTGTTCACAGTGCATTAACAAACACAAATTATGATTTTAATAATGCATTAGTAAATTAACAGGAACTAAAATCAATAAATGCTGTAGAAGCATTGAGCATGTTAACTAATAGACCTCATTGTAAAGAGTTACCTTTAAATCAATAGCTATTGATCAATTACTGATATTATATAACGGGCTCGTTTGGGACTGGGCTCGTTTGGGACTGGACTCGTTTGGGACTGGACTCGTTTGGGACTGGGCTCGTTTGGGACTGGGCTCGTTTGGGACTGGGCTCGTTTGGGACTGGGCTCGTTTGGGACTGGGCTCGTTTGGGACTGGGCTCGTTTGGGACTGGGCTCGTTTGGGACTGGGCTCGTTTGGGACTGGGCTCGTTTGGGACTGGACTCGTTTGGGACTGGGCTCGTTTGGGACTGGACTCGTTTGGGACTGGGCTCGTTTGGGACTGGACTCGTTTGGGACTGGGCTCGTTTGGGACTGGGCTCGTTTGGGACTGGGCTCGTTTGGGACTGGACTCGTTTGGGACTGGACTCGTTTGGGACTGGACTCGTTTGGGACTGGACTCGTTTGGGACTGGGCTCGTTTGGGACTGGACTCGTTTGGGACTGAGCTCATTTGGGACTGGACTCGTTTGGGACTGGGCTCGTTTGGGACTGGGCTCGTTTGGGACTGGGCTCGTTTGTTTGGGACTGGGCTCGTTTGTTTGGGACTGGGCTCGTTTGTTTGGGACTGGGCTCGTTTGTTTGGGACTGGGCTCGTTTGGGACTGGGCTCGTTTGGGACTGGACTCGTTTGGGACTGGGCTCGTTTGGGACTGGACTCGTTTGGGACTGGGCTCGTTTGGGACTGGACTCGTTTGGGACTGGGCTCGTTTGGGACTGGGCTCGTTTGGGACTGGACTCGTTTGGGACTGGGCTCGTTTGGGACTGGGCTCGTTTGGGACTGGACTCGTTTGGGACTGGGCTCGTTTGGGACTGGGCTCGTTTGGGACTGGACAGGGATGTGGTTGTGGTTAATTAAATCATTTCTAAAGCAATGCATGAAGTCATGAGATGAACTCAAGCATGTGTTTAATCTTCTCAGCCTGAGCTGCCATTGGACAGATTTAATCAGCACTTAAAATATGAATATATATATGTTTATTTATTTTTTAATTGGTTTATTTAATAGGGGCCTTTTCATGCATATTCATGAACATTGCTGTATAAAATACACCCCGTAAATATGCCAGAATTAGTCAAAATAACTAGGCAGGTAACATAAGACTAACATAAAGACAATCATTCACTATAAATTAGAAGCTACACATAATGGTGACATATGGACATGATGGAAAAGACATTGTATAGTGTATTAATGTAACAGTGTATGTGTGATAAATGAGCACATCTCTGGTTCTCTACAAGCCTCTGTTGTAAGTGAGTGTTGAATGTAGGACGCTCTCTTGTTGTTTATAGTTATGAGCGTTGATGCTGTCAGGTGTGATCTCACCTGGAGAGGCCGAGGACCGACACGGCGGCGTACGGGTCACACTGACCGTTCACTATCGGCAGATCCTGACACTCCAGAACCCTGCGTACGCACAACACACACACTATCAGACCTGATGAATACACTTTATATACACAGCCGCTCAAACCTTTCAATGTTTTAAAGAGTCACCAAGCCTGCTTTTATTTGATCCGAGATACAGTAAAATTCTGAAATATTATTATGATTTAAAATAACCGTTTTCTATTTTAATATGTGTTAAAGTGTAATTTATTTCTGTGATCAAAGCTGTATTTACAGCATCATTACTGCAGTCACGTGATCTTCAGAATCCGTTCTAGATTTGCTGCTCAAGAAAAAATATTATTAGTAGTATTTTTATGAAAGATTTTTTCAGGATTCTTTGTTGAATAGAATTCAGAAGAACAGCATTTATCTGAAATAAATATTTTGTAACATTATAAACGCGTTTATCATCACTTTTGAGCACTTTAAAGCATCCTTGCAAAATAAAAGTATTAATTTATATTACTTTGTCAAAAAATAAATATATATTATATATACTGACTCTAAGATTTTAAATGGTATGGTTTTTTTTCAGATAAATGCTATTTCTATTCATTAAAGAATCCTGAAAAAAATTACAACTATTTTAAATATTAATAATAATAGATGTTTCCTGAACAGCATATTATTATGATTTCTGAAGATCATGTGACACTGAAGACTGCAGTAATGATGCTGAAAATACAGATTTGATCACAGAAATAAATTACATTTATATATATTTAATAATTATTAAACATTTATTTTAAATAGTACAAATATTTCACAATATTATAGCATGTGCTGTATTTCGGATCAAATGAATGCAGGCTTGGTGAGCAAAAGAGACATTAAAATATTACTGTTTTAAAACTTTTGACTGGTAGTGTACAATCTCTAATACATCAAATATATTAAATAAAATAAAAATTGCATTCATGAAAAGTATAAAAGCATGATATTTTGACATTAATTCTTTGTTCAATTAATTTTTTTTTAAATCCGCAGCTATGCAACATGATGTCACATCCAGCCAATCAGAGCCGAGCTCAGCTGCGTTCAGCCACGAGTGACATCATCCGCTGAATGACATCAGCTGACCCAAAGCAGATCACATCCCATCATAAACACACACAGATGGACGTGTGCATGCTGATGAATGAACAGGATTACAGCATCTCTAATAGCATCCGATCCTTGTGTTAAGCCTGTTTATATAAGACAGCGTCTGGCCGGGTCACACAGACGCACATAAATACACCAGCCATGAGGTCCAGCGCTGGGCTCAAACTGACCGAGACCTACTGCACGCCGTGGCGTAGAGGTTAACGCATTTACATTTATGCATTTAGCAGACGCTTTTATCTTACAGTGCATTCAGGCTATACATGTATTATCAGTATGTGTTCCCTGGGAATCGAACCCACAACCTTTTGCACTGCTAACGCAATGCTCTACCACTGAGCCACAGGAACACTAACCAGCAATGCATGATGCATGGAGCCGTGATGCTCATATATATATATATCAACGTCATATCTCAACATCACATACTGTCCTTGTTTGACTATCAATATAAAAAATAGTGACCAAAAAATACACACAAAATAAGGATACATTGCTAGAAATTGTGATAAATATTGGTATCCGATCACAATAAAAGAAAATACAAATATTTACAAGCCTCTAATATATAAAATCCATTGAAAAAATGATATATATATATATATATATATATATATGACCCTCTCTGTGAAAACCCAGTAAAGTCATTTTCTTCTAAATAAAATCATATTTCATATGGTAAAAGGTGAACATTTAAACTTTATATTTTAATATTGACTGAATGAGGTCATGTCAAAGATTGAAATTATAGTGAAATTAATGGAAGAAATCAAACTTTGATGCTTGTTTTCTCATAATTAGATTTTGAGACTTTAGCCTGGATTTCAGAGAGGGTCACATATATATATATATATATAGAATATAATACTATATCATATTTATTATTATTTTTAGATGTAATTCTAAAATTCTAAAATATTTAGAATAGCACATCTAAAGAATTGTATGTGATAGAGAAAATATATATTGATATATACTGTATGTGTGTGTGTGTATATATATATAAATACAGTGCCCTCCACTAATATTGGCACTCTTGGTAAATATGAGCAAAGGTGGCTGTGAAAATAAATCTGCATTGTTTATCCTTTTGATCTTTCATTCAAAAATGCAAAAATTCCAACCTATCATT
>QVTF01003491.1:20000-32222 GCA_003573665.1 Oxygymnocypris stewartii
GTGTGTGTGCGTGCGTGTGTGTGTGAGTGAGTGAGTGAGAGTGTGTGTGTGTGTGTGTGAGTGAGTGAGTGAGTGAGAGTGTGTGTGTGTGTGTGGTGTGTGTGTGTGTGTGTGTGTGTGGTGTTGGTGTGAGTGAGTGAGTGAGTGAGAGTGTGTGTGTGTGTGTGAGTGAGAGTGTGTGTTGTGTGTGTGTGTGTGTGTGTGTGTCCTCACCATAAGGACTTCTCTATGGTCTTGGTTCTGAACACTTCCTCCTGGTCCAGGTTGACCGTGCAGTAACAATCCCGCATCTTATTCGGACCCGGATACGGAGGAATGTTCTTCGCTTCACCTGCAGAGACACAGACAGTCTTTCAGTCGTTTATAAGGCTAACGATTAACACGTTTGCAGTCGTAACGAGATACGAGCAGTCGTCAGATCACCGCGACACACGTTTATTCTGACGGAAAATAAACAATAGCAAAAGGCGCCATTTTAACATCTCATCGGTGCTTCTGGAAAATGTGCATTCGTCCAGTGATACATTAAATATGACCTAGAGATTATGTTTTCTTGTGCATAAATTGTGACAATGTCACTTTTATCAAAAAGAAAACTTGGTTACATCTGTTTGTATAAATGCGAGCACACCAGAAAAGAGATTATTTAATTAGTAAAAAGAATACACTGTGTTTGTGCTCTGGGATCAGATGCAGAACAATAGAGCCCAATATTCAGCACAGCACAGGGTGGGCTCAGCGCAAGAATCTGTGTGGGCTCTGAAACACAGCACACACACATCAGACATGTGAGCGGAGGAATGCTGTTGGCCCACACACACACACATGCGGCTGCGGCCCTGCAGCAGGAAGAATGCAACACTTTGGGAGGAAGTTGGGTGTGTTGCGGTGTGTGTTTCCACAGAATGAACCGGTGTCCTGTTACACCCTCCTCACACCACTGACACCACTGAAGATGTCAATCAATCTCAGCACACTCTCGTCTCCTTCTGTGAAATAGATGCGTTTGATGCATGCATGTGGAATATTGTGATGCTTCCAGGGATGTCACAATTCTCGTTATAATATCGAACAATTCGGTACGATATCCACGGTCAATACGCTCTCGTGAATTGCAGTTTTTCGGTTCTGTGTTTACGTAATATCCATGTGTCCATGTGTGTGTGTTTTGTGTGTGGGCGTGCATGTGACTGTGTGTGTGTGTGTGTGTGTGTTTGTGTGTTTGGTGGACTGTGTGTGTGTGTACGTGTGTGTGTGTGTGTGTGTTGTGTGTGTGTGTGTGCGTATGACTTGGTGTGTGTGTGTGTGTGTGTGTGTGTGCGTGAGTGTGTGTGCATGTGTGAGTGTGTATGTAAGTGAGTGAGTGTGAGTGTGTGTGTAAATGTGTGTGTGTAGTGTGTGTGTGTGTGTGCTTGTGACTGTGTGTGTGTGTGTGTGTGGTGTGTGTGTGTTGTGTGTGTGTGTGTGTGTGTGTGTGGTGTGTGTGTGTCATATATGTGTGTGTGTGTGCGCACGTGTGTGTGTGTCCGTGAGTTCACGCCTCCACACTTATATTTGAAAAAGCAACACACGCCAGTATACAGAGATTTAGGAGTTATTTGTTGTTAATTTGTTGCAAAAAAACACTGACGTGCCGAGCTATCAGAACCGAACCGAAACCGTGGTTAAAAACCGAGGTGCTTATTGAACCGAGGACTAACTGTATTGCTGCATCCCTAAATCCTTCATAATGCTGGACTGCGATGAGTCACTAACAGATGAGAAACACAGACAGACGCCAGCGAGGTGCTGCTGACGTGGTAAGCCGATCCATGCGTGGCATTTCGGATCTAGAAGCATCTCTGTTTCCTGTTCACTCAATCCTGATTGGATTACAGCTCGCAGGTCACTCTGGAGACCACGGCATTGTGGGATTACTGGAGCTGTGCGTGTGTGCTCAACCATCACTAGTACTAGTGCTCAGGCCTTGTGATCTATGGCCTTAATAATGGAGTTTACAGGATGTCACGGAATTATGCAAATTTTTTATAAATCGAAAGTAGGGATGTAAACACTTAATCAAATATGAATATTAAAGCACAAAAGACTGATATTGAAATATACATGTTCTGCATGTCTCCGAGTGTCTCTGAGCAGTTGTTGAGTTTTCATTTGATTACATTGAAACTTTATTAATCATGAATCGATACTTAATTCCATTTTAATTTACAAATCCATTGTTAGAAATGTGTTTCAATTCCATTTCAGTTAATTCAACTTTTTGATTACTAAAATGTAATTTAATTATTAAAACGGTGTCCATAAAAAATGAACATGAGAATAAAAATAGAATCCAGAAAAATGAACATGAGAATTAAAACAGAATCCAAAAAAATGAACATGATAATAAAAACAGAATCCAGAAAATGAACATGATAATAAAAACAGAATCCAGAAAATGAACATGAGAATTAAAATAGAATCCAGGAAAATGAACATGATAATAAAAACTGAATCCAGAAAATGAACATGAGAATAAAAATAGAATCCAGAAAAATGAAAATGAGGATTAAAATAGAATCCAGAAAATGAACATGAGAATAAAAATAGAATCCAGAAAAATGAACATGATAATAAAAACAGAATCCAGGAAAATGAACATGATAATAAAAACAGAATCCAGAAAATGAACATGAGAATAAAAACAGAATCCAGAAAAATTAACATGAGAATAAAAATAGAATCCAGAAAATGAACATGATAATAAAAACAGAATCCAGAAAACGAACATGAGAATAAAAACAGAATCCAGAAAAATTAACATGAGAATAAAAATAGAATCCAGAAAATGAACATGAGAATTAAAAATAGAATCCAGGAAAATGAACATGATAATAAAAACAGAATCCAGAAAATGAACATGAGAATAAAAATAGAATCCAGAAAAATGAAAATGGGAATAAAAATAGAATCCAGAAAAATGAACATGATAATAAAAACAGAATCCAGAAAATGAACATGAGAATAAAAATAGAATCCAGAAAATGAACATGAGAATTAAAAATAGAATCCAGGAAAATGAACATGATAATAAAAACAGAATCCAGAAAATGAACATGAGAATAAAAATAGAATCCAGAAAAATGAAAATGGGAATAAAAATAGAATCCAGGAAAAATGAAAATGGGAATAAAAATAGAATCCAGAAAAATGAAACCGTGATTGTTCAAAACCAAAACAAGGAGAAGTGTGTGTAGGAAGGAGAAAACAGGAATGTGGAAAATGTCACAGAATCCAGAATATTTTTTTGTAAGTTTTAATTATGTTTAAAAATTGCAACTGAATTTGGGGGGGGGGGGAACAAATGAAGAAAACACCCAGAACTTTTATAACCGTAACAACCATGCAACCACACAGATTAACCTAGCACCTAGTTTTCATTACGACTGACACACACACACACACACACACACACACACACACACACACACACACACACACACACACACACACACACGGCATTCAAAACACACCTAATCCCAACGCAGCAAGCCGTCAGACTGCAGGAAAGCAGCTAACAGGAAGCGCGGCGCTCCGATCCTGACGTCGTTTCCTCTCTCGACATGAGGACGAGAGAACGAGAACACAGACAGTCAGGGATGTTTCTCTGCATGCGTGTGGGATATTATTGTCTGCGATGCACCAGTGATGCTGCTGGGATGTTCCTACATGCAGTTCGGTCACAGTGCCTTCTTCAGCAGTGCACTGAATATGTGCAAAGTAAATAGAACAGCCAACAATCTCAATTACGACTCATTTGCATAGAGTAGGTCCTTATGAAACACTTTAATTATTCCCAAATTCCCCTTTTTCTGTTTTGATTTTTCAGGATGTTGTAAAATATTTTTCTGGATTCTATTTCTGCTGTTGTTGTAAATTTTCTGGATCAAAAAAAAAAAAAATTGGATTCTGTTGTTCTTATATTTATATATATTTATTTATATTTATCTTATCTTATATATATATATGGGTGTTTGGCTTAGTGTCATGTTAGAATAATATTTATACTCATACCTTTTGTAGTTTTAATATTTTAAATTGTTTTTAGCTTTATTTTGAAATGTTGTTGTATGCATTTGTCATGTTATTTAATTTCTCAATTTTCTTAAATGTGTATATATAGTATTTATAGAGTTTTAACTTATAGTTTTAGTTACTTTTTCTTATTTGTAAGTCGCTTTGGATAAAAGCATCTGCTAAATTTCTAAAAGTAAAGTAAAGTATATTTCTGTATTTTAATTAAAAAGATATTGTTTACTTTTCCCTGGATTTCTCCATTGTTGTTGTTGTTGTTGTTGTTCATTTTCTGGATCAAAATATAAAACAATTCTGGATTATGTTGTTCTTATATTTCTGGATTTTATTTTATTAGTCTTTTTACCTTTTGTTCTGGATTTCTCCATTGGTAATTTTTCTGGATTAAGAAGAAAATCCAGGAAAAAAATTCTGGATTTTTTTTTATATCGCTTCAAAAGTATGTGTAATCATTTGAAAGCATGAAACTTGGTACAATTTAACAAGTTGATTAAAAGTTCAATAATCGAGTGATTCTTTGATCGACAACTAAATCTGGTCTCGAGAAGTTTTCCCACCAGACACTGCGGAGGCGTGAAACATGAAACATCTGTAAACACAATCGCTCTGACGCGCGCGCATGTGTGTGTGTGTGTGCGTTCGTGCGTGCATGCGTGTGTGTGTGTGGGAACGCATGCTTGTTGACACGACACACTCGCTGCAGGAACTGCTTCCCGTTTTAGGGCTCAGTGTAAATGAGTGTGAAGTTGAATGTGTTTCAGAGAGACTAAAATATCCTTCTTCTGTAGTGCGTCATCACATCTGCGGCCCTTAGGACACAAATCACACGAGATCTCAGGAACGTCTCATTCTACTAGACAGATGAGATCACAAAGACCCCAGTAATCTCACACGTGTCTCAAACTGTGCTCAATATGAACTCCCTCCACTGACTCTATAGACTCGTGTGTGTTCATCCTGATCTTCTGGACACTGTGGGATTTTTACACCTGTTTTAATGTAAATACAGATAAACACGTCAATCATGTGTGAATCTGTCTTTACGGACACGCAAACAATTTTGGATGAATAAATCAAAAGTAGGACACTTAATCAAATATGAATATTAAAGCACAAAAAGACTCATATTGATGTATGCATGTTGAGCATGTCTCTGTGTGTGTGTGTGTGTGTGTTGTGTGTGGTGTGTGTGTGCGGTTTGTTGACTTTTCATTTGGTTACATTCTGAAAGATTACATTTTTTTTAATTTTGTCTTGATTTTACCACCGTTTTTTATCATATATTTGTATTAAATCAGGAATACATAATCTTAATGTACATGATAATCATAAACTGTACCGAATTGTTGCTAAATTGTACATTTCAGTTAATTAGACATGTGCTTGCACTTCATTTCAATTAATTACACGTGCTTTTTGATGACTAAAATGTAATTTCCGTAGTCCAGAGAAATGAAACAGTATCCAGAAAGATGCAAAAACAAAACACAAAACCTAGAAAGATTTAACACACAAACAAACACATTCCTGACATGCACATACACACATACACACACACACATACACACACAGACACAGACACACACACACACACATACACACACACACACATACACACACACACACTACACACACATACACACACACATACACACACACATACACACACACACACACCCACACACACACACACACACACATACACATACACACACACATACACACACACAGACACAGACACCACCACACCTACACACACACACACACATACACACACACCACACATACACACACACATACCCACACACATACACACACCATACACCACACACCACACACACACCCACACACCACAACACACACACAGACACACACAGACACAGACACACACACACACACACACACTACACACATAGAGACACACACACACCACACACACACCACCACACACACAGATCATGTACTTCACTTTCACAGTTACTGGAACGGCTCCAAAACAGACACAAACACAGACAGACAGAGATAAAGACACAAAGAGCTGCTGTGATCGGCGACGTGTGAGAGAACGACCTACAGAGATATAGAGAAAGATAGAGAAGGAGAGAGAGAGAGATAGAGAGAAGGAGAGACCGAGAGAGAGATAGAGAGCGAGAGAGAGAGAGAGAGGGAGAGACAGAGAGAAGCGAGAGATAGAGAGAGAGAGAGAGAGAGAGAGAGAGAGAGAGAGAGAGAGAGAGAGAGAGAGAGAGAGAGAGAGCGATAGAGAGGGAGAGAGAGAGAGAGAGAGAGAGAGAGATAGATAGAGAGAGATAGAGAGAGAGAGGGAGAGAAGAGACAGAGAGAGATAGAGAGCGATAGAGAGAGGAGAGACAGAGAGAGAGATAGAGAGAGAGAAGAGATAGAGAGAGAGAGAGAGGCTAGAGATAGATATAGGGAGAGAGAGAGAGAGAGATAGAGAGAGGAGAGCGCTACGACAGGAAATGAGATCGCAGGAAAGGAATTCCGACCGCATCCAAGATGTAGTTTAATGTCTCTAAACACGAGGACGTACAACACAAGGCCACGTGTTCCACAGACTCCACCACCAGCTCGGATCCCTTTAATAGAGTCACAGAAACGGCAAACGGATGCTGTTACAAAACACAGAGTTCAGCCAAAAATTAAAATGTGCTGAAATGTGCTCTCCCTCAGGCTATCCAAGATCAGGAGGAGTTTGTGTCTTCATCAGGTTTGGAGAAATGTGCTCATGCATCAGTGTCTCAGCAATGGATGTGAATGGGTGCCGTCAGAATGATAAAAACATCACAGCACTCCAGTCCATCAGTTATCATCAGAAGCTGAAACAAATCCAGCATTAAGACGTTTTTAACTCTAATATGAGTCTATAATAACTCTTCCTCAGTGATAAAGTGTTCTGGTCTGAATCAGGAGAGAAATCTGCACAGATGCCAAAACAGCTCTAAACTAATGTGTCTGGATTTTGATGTGAGAGACAACAGCAGATGCACTTTATCACTGAGGAAGAGTTATTATGGGTTATGAATTATGATTCTGGATTATTCAGGTTTTTCATGCTCGCCTCGTGTCTTCGGGCAGTCCTTATATCGAGTCCTGACGCGTGAGATTGAAGGAGAATGCAGGCGTTGCTGGTAATACATAGACGGACATTATATGAAAATGTGGACAGTGCCAAAATAAAGGTGCTTTTTATACGACAGATATCGATATTTTACGCGTGGCATCGATGCATCGTATATCGTACATTGTATCGATATATCAATCCATATCGATGAATCATTACACCTCTAATATAAAACATTATCTGTCGGGATTTCGAGCTAAAACGTCACATACACACTCAGATATCAGTCTTATCAGTCACAGGAGTGAGATCACATGCTTCACCCGATTACTGTCAACAAGCCGTGCATCAAAACAGGAAGTGGGTGTAGTTTAAATGGCATTTCCTGCACAAGCTGAAACCAAAACACCCCGATGATGATGATGATGATAGTTCTTTCACACACTAGTGTGTACATACTCCCAGAAAAGACTCAGTAATATATGTTCACTACAAATCACCTCACACTGTTCCCCAGCCAGCTGCTTGAACGTTTCTGCGAGGCATTTGCACAGTACAGTTGTATTTTTTACTTTATGTATAGGTAACCACTTTTATATATAGCATATGTATAGTCAAATCTAGTTGTGTATAGGTTTATACTGTTTTACTTCATTGTTGTGTGTCTGTATTCATGTAGCACACTGTATGTACACACATGTAGCTGAATGACAATAAAGCTCAACTTGACCTGATGCTGATCCTCTCTGGACTGGTTTACACTTTACATTTACGCATTTCTGATGCATGCAAGGTTGACACGCTTTCAGTGCGTTTGCTTTCTGAGGAATCAAACCATTAGAGTCATTCTGTAAGTAAAAAATACATGATTCTCAAGCGACTACACTGAAAAAGAATGTATTAATATTAAGCTCAGATGAGCTTTATTTGTCACATACACAATTATACAGAGTATAACCAGCAGTGAAATGTGTTCTCTGCATTTAACACATCCAAGTGCACACACACACAGTAGTGAACACACACACACACACACACACACACAAACACACACACACACACACACACACACACACACACACACACACAGTAGTGAACACACACACACACACACACACACACACACCGTGCACACACACAGTAGTGAACACACACACACACACACACCACACACACACACACACACACCGTGCACACACACAGTAGTGAACACACACACACACACACACACACACACACCTGGAGCAGTGGGCAGCAGGGGGCAGTCGGGGGTTCGGTGCCTTGCTCAAGGGTCTCACCTCAGTCGTGGACAATTCCTGCCGGAGCCGAGATTCGAACCCACAACCTCGGGTTACAAGTCCAACGCTCTATCCATTAGAGCCATGACTGCTGACAGCGGGTGTTATATCCCCCCCCCCCCCCCCCCCCATAGGTCAACTTTACTAAATGACCGAGCAGGATAGAGACAGACAGTCATTACACACGTTTACAATCATCATTATGCAACAAACTAAATGAGAAAGTGCAGTTTCAGTGGTGAGACAGCAGCAAATTATACAGTGAAGATGATAGCGCTGCAGTTAGAGGACTAACTACCGGTTAACCTACTAACTACCGGTTAAACTACTAACTACCGGTTAAACACAGATTTAACCTCCAGCTTCCCAGCATGACAGAAATAGAAACCAGCTGACATGTGAAAGGTTTTCTCAAATATTTACACATTTGATCAATCTGTACATATGAATAATAATATATATATTTTTTTTATTATATATAAAAAAATTACATTAAAAAAATTAGAACTATATTTAATATAATTTACTTTGCTAGGAAATGTCATAAATATTAAAAACTAAAATGAACACACTGAATTAAATATTAATTTTAAGAAGTAGAAAAACTGAAATAGTATTTTAAATTTGGTAATATTTTTAATATTTAATATTAGAATATTTTTATAATATTAAAATGTACTCCAATAATATGTTTTATTTCCTAAAATGGCATAAATAAAAACTAAAATATGAAATGTTTCCTAAAAATAGTTATACATTTGATCAATGCGTAAATATGAATGATATATAATGTAATATAATATCATAAAGATTCTAAAAATAAGAATAATACACAAAAAAATTGTGTATTTACTTTAATTTACACTCATAAATTGCAGGTAATATTTACAAATAATTACAAAGAAACATTTAATCAAATGTTAGTGAGATTTAGTAAAATATCGTCTAATAATCTTTATTTTTGTTTTACAGTGTATTAAAAATCAATTATGTTTATCACAATTATTAAAGTATAATATTAATATAATACAACACAAAAATGAATTCTCTTTAATTGGATTTTTTACAAAAACACTTTGAATGAATTCATAACATTGTCTTGTGCATGATATTACCAGTAAAATTATGTCAATAATATTTGTGACAAAAATAAACCGAACACCTTAATCTCGGCATTATTTGTTTTATATTATATAATGATTAATAAAATGTGTTATTGTTCAACTAATTGCTCAGACAACTTGTTTTGCACATCCTAGTAGCCTAGTCTCGCCGTTATGGCTTTGCTGGTCCATAAAGCATGCAGTAACAGAGTTATTATGGGATATGCTCAGTTAATTTCTGAAGGACGTTCGTGTGTTTGCCTTCATGTACAGGTGGAAACATGCAGAAATACACCTTTAACACACATATATATATGACCCTGGAGCCAGTCATAAGCAGCACGGGTTTATTTATAGCAATAGCCAACAACATTGTATGGCTCAAAATTATACATTTTTATTTTATGCCAAAATTTGATATTAAGATCTAACCCTACCATAAATATATCCAAACTTAATTTTTGATTATTAATATGCATTGCTAAGAATTTAATTTGAACAAATTTAAAGCTGATTTTCTCAATATTCAGATGTTTGTGCACCCTCAGATTCTCTAATATTGTCCAAACCATACATCAATGCCAAGATTATTATATTCGAGAAATGGACTGGTTTTGTGGTCCAGGGTCACCTGATCATGTCAACAGAAAACGTGTGTTGAGGTTTACATAAAAACAGTGCGAACGAAGATTACACTCCAAATACTCCAAAAGCACTACATTTCTCAGCAGTGTTCCTGGAAGACGAGTCCGTGCGCCTGAGTCATCGGCGGTCCTCTGAGCCGAGTTAAACATTACTGAAGACGAAGAGACGCTGCTAAACACAGACTGCGCTGGGAACGTTTCTTTATCCGAAGGCCACGCAAACACCATCTGTCCTGTACTACAGGCTTTAGTACAGAATTAAACGACTACTGGCAGGAGTTTGGAATAGAGATCGACCGATATATCGGTTTACCGATATTTAAGCATTTTTCCATTATCGGATATCGGTTTTGAAAAAAACATATTTTTTTGTTTTTTGTCACATACACAATTATACAGAGTATAAGCAGCAGTGAAATGTGTTCTCTGTATTTGACCCATCCAAGCACACACTCACACACACACACACACCTGGAGCAGTGGACACACACACACACACACACACCTGGAGCAGTGGACACACACACACACACCTGGAGCAGTGGACACACACACACACACACACACCTGGAGCAGTGGACACACACACACACACCTGGAGCAGTGGACACACACACACACACACACACCTGGAGCAGTGGACACACACACACACACACACACACACACATTATAAAAAATCAATATCGGTCGATCACTAGTTTGGAATCACATCTATAACAACAGCATCACATAACACCTGAACAGACCTTTGACTACTAGTTAATATTAACTAATGGCACGCGTGGACTGATGCCAGCTGGAGAGAAAGGGTGTTTCTGAGCAAGTTATTGTATTCTGATCAAAGATTATGAAGTTTAGAATAGAGTTAGTTATGGATTCATGATTTGGGGAGGAAATCTGTTATTTTTTTATTAAAATTGCAAATTAAAGCTACTGGTTTGTTGTACTTAATAATCTGTAGAGCTGCACAATTTGGCCCAAAAATGTATGATTGTATATCAATACAAAAACATTATAATTATATACAATTAAAATATTTAAATAAAACATCAAATGTAACAATTGTAATGTTTCACTTGAAAATAGAACATAATAATATAATTATTATTATTACTATTGTTGATGATGATCATAATATAAAATAAAATATTTTAACAAGAATATTAATGTAAAAGTAAAATAAAAAGTATTTAAGAAAACAAATAATACAATTATTATTGATAACAATAATATAAAATAAAACTATTAATATAATAAATATTGTAATATTTCACTGTAAAATAAAACAAGAATTTTGGAAAAATAAAATTATTATTATTATTATTATAAAACAATTATAATAAAAAAATAAAAAAATATTTTAATATTTCACTGTAAAATAAAATTAAAATTTAGTTAAATTATTATTATTATTGATAATAAAATATATATTTTTTTTTTAATTTAGTATTTTACTGTAAAATAAAACAAACATTTAGGACAAAAATATATATATTATTATTGATAACTTTTTTTATTTGTTTTATGAAATATTGTAATATTTCACTGTAAAATAAAACATCAAGACAATAAATAATAATATATTATTAAAGATTATAAAATATAATATTATATATGTATAATATTATTATTATTATTGATAATACTAATAATAACAAACATGAATATTTTTAAGAAATACTAATATTGTAATTTCATTGTAAAATAAAACATCAAGTATTTAAGAAAATATAATAAAATGTTATTATTATGACAACCCCAATATTTTTGATTGTTTTAGTCTGAACTATACTAATAGTTTGTGGTTTATGCATGTTGTGTTTCATACGCTCATCATTAATCCTTCACAATCAGATCATAACCATGAATAAGAGAGTAATCCCAGTCAGAGAAAGAAGGAAACAACAGTTCATGATTCATCTCCTGACCGTCACAGACCCTGAACCTGGTTTCATTACCCCGCTGCTTCAGGAATATACAAACACAAGCTCATTCGGCCGAATCAGGAAGTGATCTGG
>QVTF01003492.1:0-25000 GCA_003573665.1 Oxygymnocypris stewartii
GCTCTTGTCTGAAATCAACTGAATAAAAGCAAACAGCCCCACGTAAAGATTTCATGGTTGAATATATCAGAAATGTCTAGGTCATAATCCAAAAGAAAATTAAGTCTAAGATTAATTTGCAATGTGCCATTATTTTGACAATTAAACAAATTTAACCTCAAATTTCAGTCTTGTAATACTGTATAATTAATTTGTAAAGTAATTTTTTCTTCATTTTGTCAATACAGTAATAGAATGACACCTTTTTGCACAACAGCATTGATTTATTTTCATTATCAGTTTTTTAATTAGTTGTTGCAGCCCTGCTTTTCTTTACAAATTATTCCGATTTCATTCTCAATTGCATGTGGAACACCATTTTTTCCAATAAAAATACAAAACAATATATTAATTAATTTGCCTTTAAATCTGATTAATTGAGGAAATAAATCAACAGACTAACTGATCATCAAAATATTCAGTTTTAGTAAAATCACTTGTCCTATTGCTGTAGTATAATAAACAGAATTCCATTTCATTTGAATGCTCTTAAAATTATCCACTTTTTAATAATATTTATTTTTTAACTATATTACACATAGGATTATTATTTATTATATGACTTATTTTAATTTTTACTTGATATGTTTTAGTTACATAATTTTGTTTATTATTTATTAGCCATGTAAGTTAATTCTAATTCATTTTAGTGCTCTTAAAAGTCCTTCACCGTTTAGCATTTTGTTTTAATATATTAAGTATTAAAATGTATACAAATTATATTTCAATGTTTGTTACATAACTGTTTTATTGATTAGTTGTTGCAACCATGCTTTTCAATAAAACAAAATTACCAATACATTTCATTATCAATTGTATGAAGATCATTTTTCTCAATATAAAATAAAAGATTAATCAAATAAATAATCAACTGATTAAGTGATGCTCAAAACCATAATCTTACTGCTTCAGTATAATAAACAGTCAATTCTGATTTATTTTAGTGCCCTGAAAAGTCAAACTATGGGGTTTTAAATATTTCAAAAATATGGAATATTACAATATATATAGATATGATGTGCATGCATTTTTTTTTACAGAATTGTATTTATTATTGATTTGTTGTCGCAGACCTGTTTTTTATTACAAATGAATACCATATTTCATTATCAACTGCATGCAGAATATAATTCGTTCCCTATACAGAAAATGAAATTAGCATTTTCTAAAATCTAATTAATTTAAGAAATAATTCGATATTTGTTTGAATCTAAATCTATCAAAGGCACTATTGAAAAGTAATGACAGCGATGTAAATGTGCTTTACTTGGAATAAATGTTTAAACCCAGCTAAAGTCTTTGTGATTTGCTTTTTACTACAAAAAAACACCCTTCAGATGGTAAAGAACATTCTTTGAAAATGTAACCTTTATATCTTTAATATTGACTGAGTAAGGTCGTGTCAAAGACTGAAATTATAGTGAAATTAATGGTTGAAATCAAACTTTGATGCTTGAGACTTTAGCCTGGATTTCACAGAGAGGGTCACAAATACTTAATTGTCCCAAACAGGCATGATTTTCTTAAATATTTTCTCATTATGCAAAAATATGAGCTGGACATTTTCTAAATGTCATTCTTGCAAATAATTGCCAGGCCACACTGAACCTGTACCTGCAGAATAACACAACCTCCAGAGATTTAGTCAGAATATGAATGACCTCTCCAGCCCTCTGTGTGTCACATGGTTCATTTAAATCATATCATTTTAGAATAAATCACACAGATTTTGCTACACGATAAAGAGGGGTCTAACAATTAAAAGCAGCAAACCTTTTTGAGCTCTTCCTCCGAGACCTTTTCGTAGGGGGTTTTCTCCAGGAACGCGATGTGCTCGCCGCTGTTGGAGCTGGATCCCATTCCTTTGCCCTTCTTGGCCTGGGCGTCGCTGAAGGGGTGATGCAGACAGTCGAAGTGGATCATGGTGATCATTTCTTTCTTAATGAGTTCTTCAGCCAGCTGCAGGTCCGTCAGCGGCGGCTCCACATTATGAGGTCGGAGTATCGTCTCATTCACCTGAACACACACACACACACACACACCACAGCATTAGTTGAGACTTCATCTCATGGTAGAGTACATCCCTTTAAACTATAAGCATTTACTATTTCTTAATTTGTATAACTTAACTATGAGCACCATAACTAGTCTAGAATATCTTGTCTTACATTGCATCAAATAATCAAGTTCTGCCCCACATTACTTTACTCTGCAATATAAGTTTGCATTTTTCAAATGCAAGTATGTGAGAGCGTTGCTACCATTAAACTACAACAAAAGATGTAAATTGAAATAAACTTGACAAAAAAACAATATTTTAAACATACAAAAAAAAAGAAAATTAAAGAAATGTATTGCCTTGGCAATTAAATGAAGTTTAAAGGGGTCATATGATGCTTTTTTAAAGATCATTATTTGGTGTATTTAGTGTAACAGAATATGTTGACATGCTTTAAAAAACATTATTTTTCAAATATTGTAGGTCCTCTATGCCCCGCCTCTCTTAAACGTGTCATTTACAAAGTCGGGTCCGGGTAGTAAATTGAAGGCATTTCTCGGGTCTGCACGGGTTCGGGTCACACTTTCAAATAAAATACTGGTCCGGGTCAGTTCCGTGCAGCATATCTACGGGTCTCTTCGGGTTCGGGTACGAATTTTGGACCCGTGAAGACCTCTAATCAACACTACTGCGGTTACTGAAACACGCCTTCTTTCTTTGCATGAACATTTGGGCAACAATATGCAAATATCGTGTTTGAATGAGCAGTTTTAGATCAGCCTCCTCTTTTAGACAGAATAAATCCTTTTGTGGGAGACTTTGAGCTTTGTAACTCTGCAGATCGTATACATGCACAAACAGCTACATAACACACTAAAGAAAAGGAAAACAAGAAATCGCATCATATGACCCCTTTAAGCTACTAAACCTGAAAATAAATTATAGAAATTTATATGCAAATTAATAAAAACACCAAAATGACTAAACTTTAAACTAAAATTAAATAGAATTTTTTTTTTTTATATGAATAAACATTTAAATAGTACATAAAAAATACATAATACAAATGTTCCTGATAACAAAAACTACAACTACAAAAAATAGTTAAATAAAACTGATATGAAAAAATCTACATAAACATGAAAGAAAATGAGAAATGTTATCTTGGAGACTAAATGGAAAAAAGAAAAATAAATTGTTAAAACTAAAAAACAAAAAGGAATTTAGCTGATTTTTTTAAATCCATGTGGAAGAGTTATTAAACACTATTTAAAAAGATTAGTTAATTGAAAAAAACACTAAAAATGAATACCACACAAAACACGTTTTCATTTAGTAGCGGTAAGGAATCGAGCAGACTGAAGTCCAGCAGACTGGATTTAGTTTCACTTTTAGTCTAGCTCCGGGTTTAATCGGACTCCATTTTCAAGTGATCATTCAATTTAAGCTGTATTCTAATTAAAAGCTGATCACAAATATTGATTATGTATTAATTCAGCCCACACTGAAAGTACACTAATAATACCCATTTACCCCACGTGTTATATCTTGTGAATCTGTTGTTTTACGCATCATGTTTGGTATCGTTCTAAAGGTCTCAGTTTCACAGCGGTCACTATTATGTCAAATATTGAAAACGATTGAAGAATTCTGTTCTGCTGCTGAGGGGTGTGTTTCTCTCAGGGTCTGAGATTTTCAATCTCCGGCCTGATCCTAACAAACCAAAAGGTCTTTTATGTTTTTACAACTGATTTGAAGAAGTCTTTGTTTCTAGTCTGGACATATAAGCACATACTCATACACATAATAACGTATAGCCTGAATTAGGGGTGTGCGATATTGAAAAAAAAGATCTCTCAATATTTTTTCGATAACGATAATTAGACGATATTTTGCCGAGTGTGTTATTGTGCTGATATCTGAATACCGTGCACAGCTGCAGTTTATGATATTCTTCATATTCTGTGTGCTCAGTTCACATCAGTGATGAATTCATCTTTTCATTTAAGTTTCAATAGATTTTTACCTTTTAATAAAGCAATTTTGTTTCTAAAAGTGTACATCTTTTGAGTCAAATTGTTACATTTAACCAGTCAATTAAGATAATACACATTTAGGCTGCTCCCAAACAAATGAAACCAATATCATCAAAATGAATCTCTGCAGAAGTGTTTAGATGTATTCACACACTGTTTAATGCAGCTCATATGGATATGGAGTGCTTTAACCAGTTACAAATGCATCATTTTTGACATTTTAAACATAAAACATTGACTACTGATATTTAAAATTATTTAAAAAATTAAAATACTTTAAATGTGAAATTAAACCACCAGCAGGTGGCAGCACGTCATTGTTAATAAGTGAGTCATTGCGACTGAACCGAATCATTTAAACAATTGAATCATTCAGGAACGAATCACTGAGACGCAAAACATCGCTGTAGCTGTCTGGAATTATTTTTTTGTTGGCGAAACGCAGCAAAAACAGGCAATATGGTATCTAAAGCGTAAGTCTCTTAATATTAACTTATTGTTTATTGAACTGTTGTATAAAATCAATATCACATTTGTAATCATGCTTATGCTTATTTTTGAAGAAAAAAAACAGCACTCTTCCTGTGATTGTAATCATATGAAACAAATATATACATTTTCTGCCCCCATATCTTGAATTTTGCGATCACTCTTAATGCATTTGAATCGACTGAATCATGCAGTGAAAGAACACGCTCTAATTGCACGCGTGCACTGTTTAACCCCTTCTTCACCACGCAGGCTAAAGTATGCGTGCACTATGTAGGTTAGTTGGGTTTTTGCAAAATACTCGATATTGTCAAATTGCATATCGTTAAAACAACAATTACGATAATATCGCAGACGACATATAATCGCACACCCCTAGCCTGAATGCGCTGTAAGTCGCATTGAATAAAAGCGTTTTCTAAATGTATAAATGTAAACGTATATAAGCGAAGCGGCATTATATTCATCGGGGATTCTGTAGCCAGAAAACCTCCATGCAGTGTATGTGAATCTCTGGAGCTCTCCACATGTTGTTGTGTGTCTCCTGCTGTCAGGTATGCAGCTTTTAGATTTGTCTTTGATGCATTTATCTGAAACGGGATTTAATTCTGCAGGGAACTTAATTCTTAATTGGCATCTAATTGTTTCGTTATGTAATTGGTGTGATACAATTTTACCTGACTAAATAATAAATTGTTATATTTGATTTTTTTCTGATCTCATTATTCTGAAATCATTATTTCTAGTAGATTAAAGTAAGTCTGGTGTTTCCACAAATCTGTGTCCAGAATAGATCGTACTGAAGTACCAATGGATGGACCACGGGGCAACACCGCTAGGGCTTCCCGTTTCTGACTGTCACTGACCTAGCGAGAGCAGCATACTTAAAGTTATTACAATCACTCTGTATCATGTGAGTAATCCAGAACTGGGGAGTTTGTGTTCATGGGTTCAATAAACAGCCGAGTGAATTCCTAAGCGATAACAGGTCCTTAATGAACGAATAATTAGAAAATAATCAAATATCTTAATTAAATACATAATCAATATTTGTGATTAGAAATACAGCCTAAATGTAATGATCACTTGAAACTGTATTCAGAGTAAACACTGAGCTAGACTAAAAATTAAACTAAATCCTGATAAATTAATGAACTTTGCAGAAGTGCAAGTAAATGACCTTCACGCATTATATCTTCGCCCACCGATTGGATCCGTCTTTGGGCCAATCAGGGGGTTTCTTAAATAGCCAAAGCAAAATTTCTAATTTTTTCATTTCTAATTAGTGACTAAAGCGCATTACTAAAACAGAAAATGTAATAAAAAAATAACACTAAAATAAATAAAAATGACAGAAATATTTGTTACAAGAAAAACAAAAATAAAAACGAATAAAAAAAACGATATGACTATAACCGTATATTAATAGCAGAGCTTTGTGGCACAGTAATTAAGATAAGTATGGACAGGATTGTGTGTATTTCCTCACCTCTGAAGGTCTTGGTAAATCTCTCTGAACTGAGGGGTGTCTCTGACGCAGCTCCTTCTCCCTCTCGGCCTCTCTGGCGGCCTGTGGAAATATCACAAGATAAATATCAGCAAAAACAAATATATAAACACTAAACACAGCACCCTCTGGATCCAGAGCATCATCCGTGTATTTACAGATCCCAGAAAGCTGCATTAGAAGCGGACGGGCCTTGGCGTTTAACGGACCTGTTTACACAGCTCTATCTCAGCCGCATCCTCCATGAAACTCTCATCCACCTCGGCTTCCTCAAGCTCTTTCTCAGCGTTTTCGGGAAGTACAATCTCAAAGTCATTTTTGGGCATCGGAAGAGACATCAAGCCCAGCCGGAGATGCTCGCGGGACTCCTTTTGCTGGAACAGACAGAAAACACGCTCAAATAAATGCATCATTAAATGCACTCAAGGACACAATGGTTTAACTCCCAGACAAAAACAGGCACATTATTATGCGCGTTACACACCAAGTGTTTGGCAAATAACGGGTCGCTGTAGTCCACACCACCCTCCTCTGTGTTGATGTTGAGCTTGTCCCAGCGGGGTCCTGCCCGGGGTCACACCCACCGAGGGTTTAGGAGATCAACCCACTGTGAGGGGTCATGCCCTCGGCTCCGTGACTGGGGGTTTGGGAAACCATATGCATAAAGTCATGATTCAGACAGCTCATTACCTGAAATTTAGCACTACTTTAATATTATGAGATAGTAATATTCAAAAGCTTCGTGTCAGGGTTGGTCATGTTTTAAAATAGTCTCTTATGCTCTCCAAAGCTGCACTTATTTGATCAATAATACATTTAAAACTGTAATAGTGAATTTTTAAATAAGTGTTTTCTTCATTTTAAAATAAGTGTATTCATAGTTTAAAATGTAATTTATAATAATACATTAATTTATATAGCGCAATTTATTCTTGTGATGCAAAGATCATTCTAATCAGAAATCATTCTAATATATTCTGATTTGCATTAACACATTATTAACACTTTATTTTAGCAATATTGAAAAACAGCTGCTTTATATTTTTACACACAATTTTTTTTCCAGGATTCTTTGAAAAGTTCAAAAGAGCAGCATTTGTTTGAAATAGAAATCCTTAGTAACATTATAAATGTCTTTACTGTCACTTTTGATCAATTTAATGAGTTCTTGCGGACTAAACTTATTACTTTCTTATAATAAATCTTACTGACCCAAAAGCTGTAATGAAATTTGAATTCTATACTAACTAATCATAAGCCTGAATGTATTGAACTCGGGGATGCAAAGGCATTATGGGTGAAAAAGGTGACAGACATGCAACCCGCCTAAACTTGTCTTGAGTGGATTATTACTTTAATATGGCACTTTATTTTTGAAGACATTTTACAAAACTCAATGACTACGAGAGCATTCTAAGCTACATAATTCATGTAAATGGGTAAACCTGGAAGGTGTAGACAGCACCGTGTGGGCGTCTGGACCACCTGTCTCTGTTGGTGTGACACCAGAGAAGTCGCTCTCGTGCAGGGGGGTGTTCAGCCCTCCTTTAAGAGGAGTGTCCACGTTGGTAGCGCCATCAGGTTCTGGGCTTCCTGTGAGGGTGAAAGAACCGAGCGGTGAGACTCAGGATAGGCAGTTTGGGAAGTACGTGAACTGGACCAAACCTGCAGGATCTTGTCCTGTGACGCTGGGAGTTTTGGGTGTGCGCAGGGCCATGGAGCTATTGGTCAAGTTGTATTCGGACAGAAGAGCGCTGGAGGCTGAGTTGTGATTCCAGACTCTTCGGCGGTCTGACGGGCGATTTCGCTGGCCTGGCCCAGTTTCACAACCTCCTCCAGCTCAGCGTCAGAGATCTGAAACGAAAAAATCAGTTTATTCAAAATAAACTAACCACAACTTCTATATTGAACTACTAGAAAACTAGTGAAGTGAGTGAGAGAGAGCGAGTGAGACAGACAGAGAGAGAGAGGGAGAGTGAGAGAGAGAGGGAGAGTGAGAGAGAGTCAGAGTGAGAGAGACAGAGAGAGAGAGAGACAGAGAGCGAGAGAGTCAGAGTGAGGAGAGAGAGACAGACAGAGAGAGAGAGAGAGACAGACAGAGAGAGAGAGAGCGAGTGAGACAGAGAGAGAGAGCGAGTGAGACAGAGAGAGAGACAGAGAGAGAGAGCGAGAGAGAGAGTCAGAGTGAGAGAGAGAGAGACAGACAGAGAGAGAGAGACAGACAGAGAGAGAGAGACAGACAGAGAGAGAGAGCGAGTGAGACAGAGAGAGAGAGCGAGTGAGACAGAGAGAGAGAGCGTTCTACTTCTACTGTTCTACAGTAAGGTCAGACATGAGCTGAGCTCCTGACAAATTGAGAAAATTTGAAGATAATAATTTACAAATATCTTCAAAAAGTAGCTAAATCAACACAAACCAACATCTGGACTTATCTTTTGTTGAATTTTGGATTTTTGGATTTATCTTTTTTTTTTTTTTTTACCGTACTTGAATCTGAGGGATGTTCAGGAGAAGCAAATCACAGCTAATCACATGATAACTGTCTTCAGAAGAAGGTATTTATGTTGGAAAAGATAACATCAAACAACAACTAAGAAAAACCTTACAGAAGAAGAAAGGTAAAGACATTTTAAATAAGACTGTTATTCCATAGCTATTGTATAGCTCTCAGTGAGCTTTTACTTGGAGAAACAACACAAAGAGACATTTTGGACAACTGGAATTGTATTTTTATTTTTTTGAATCAGTATAAGTAATTTTTTTCCTACGTTTTAACTTATTTTTCATTTTTAATAACTTTGTATCCTGAGCAATTGAAAATAAACAAAACACTGGCAGTTAATTCAGTTGGTTGTTTACATTCTAAATCAACCATGGCCAGTGCATCTTGGCCCCGCCCCTTCACATACCCTCAGAAGAGCTCTGAGAAATCCAGGCAACTCCTCAGACAGAAGCAGACGAAGGACACACCGGACACACTGTTTGCTGACCAAGACCACAGTGTCCTGACTAACCTGCTCTTCTATTCTGAACACAGCCTTTTATGGCACACTGCCTTCTGTCAACATTTTCCCTTCACCAAGAAAAGAGGCATCTGTAAAGGCAGACAAATCCTAGTATTTGAAGATATTGAAAATAACAACGAAACTAGATTTTTGACCTTAAACTTGTATCAGAATGGCACTGTCATGATACAAGGATCAGAGTCTGCTCTTAAAGTCTTCATTGAAGAATTTAAAGAAATAAAAACACTTGCACTGTCTGACAATGATCCCACACAAGCTAACAACAAGGATCCAAACACTGATACCTCCCCTGAAAAATCAGACCAAAAGATCGCAACGACTCCAAAAACCATAACCTCAGTGTCAAGAATGAAAGACAGTTTTTCACTCCTGGAGGTAGAGGTAGTAGAGCTAAAAGAATTCATTCTCTCCCACCTAAGCAACAACAACATGGAACAACTTACTAATGACATGTTGAATTTGAGACAAGAGATCAAATATCTGCAAAGTGACCGAGAAGAAATGTCAAAGGAGCTTCAACAAACTAAAGATGAAGTGAGGGAAATAAAATCAACTTTAGGAAAACAGCTAAAAGAAGTCAGAGCAGAAATGCAAGAGGAGCTCTCTGCCTTGAAGTCAACACTCCACACCAAGGATAAACTCATTAACAGTCTGAAAGAAAAACTCAATTCTGTTCCAGCACGTAAAGAGACTTCTCCTGAACCAGAGATCCCCATGAATACTCCTCAAGCTGAACTAGCCATGAAGAGAGAGTCTCACAGCTCGACTGATCCAGCTAATCAGATTGATATCTCCGCCGCAGAGGACCCCAAAGAAACACAGGCTCTTATCCTGATCGACTCGAATGGGAAATATGTCAATGAAAAACTACTATTCCCAAATATGATGGCCCAGAAAATCTGGTGCCCAAACACAAAAAGTGCTTTTCAGATCCTGTCTGATAAAAACCTGAAGAAAAACTATAAACACATCATAATTCACACAGGGACAAATGATTTAAGGGCCATGAAGGGCCATGTGGCTCCTGTGATGAGAGAGCTGGCAATCAGAGCCACTCAACGTTTCCCAGAGGCAAGAATAACTCTGTCCGCATTACTACCACGCACTGATGTCCCATTCCACGTGATTCATGGAAATAATGTGGAACTCTCCAGAAGCTGTGCACTTATTCCCAACGTTCATCTCGTCCATCACAAAGATATACGGCCACACCATATGTATGACCATGTGCATCTCAACAAGCAAGGAGTGAAAGTCTTCGCCAGAGTGATGAAAAGCACAGCCCTTGGAAACACACCAGGAAACAGAAGAAACTCCAACAACAAGAGAAGCCCTCATCCTCCAACAAGAAGCCCTCATCCTCCAACAAGAAGCCCTCATCCTCCAACAAGAAGCCCTCATCCTCCAACAAGAAGCCCTCATCCTCCAACAAGAAGCCCTCATCCTCCAACAAGAAGCCCTCATCCTCCAACAAGAAGCCCTCATCCTCCAACAAGAAGCCCTCATCCTCCAACAGAGTCCAGAGCAGCCGCCGGACCGCCATCACAACACAAGAGCTACGCGGCGGCAGTTCAACGACCACAAAACCCTGCAGCTGCAGAACTCAACCACATCAGACGTCTGCTGAACACCGTCTGCTCCAGACTCATGATATAAGTCACACACCTTTACATACATGTACATATACATGCACACACTTTACACACAAACCTATTCATGAAGTCTTTTAAAATCAGTTGTTGGAATATACAGGGTCTGCACTCTTCTACTTTCGGTAACAAGTCTGCAGACCAAGACTTACTCAGCAGTGTAACAGATATGGACATTTGTATCTTTCATGAAACGTGGTGTCGCAGTAACGAGGCTTTACATTGTCCAATAGGATACAAAGAAATTATTGTTCCTTCATTGAAAAAATCTCAAATTAAATATGGCCGTGACTCAGGTGGAATACTTATTTGGCACAAAGACAATTTGAAGCACTTGATAAAAATTGTTAAAATTGAAAATGCATCTATTTGGCTTGAAGTGAAATCAGTCATATCACAACATAATCTTTACCTCTGTGCACTCTATATTCCACCTCACGACTCTCCCTATTACAACGAGCAAAGCTTTCTACAGCTACAGACTGACATCTTGCACTTTCAGTCAAGAGGACATGTTCTCATATGTGGAGACTTAAATGCCAGGACCGGAAGAGAAATTGATTATGTAAATATTGTAGATAATAATCACATATCCAACGACACCACGTTTCATTCTTCATTAGTTATCACACCAAGAAACAGCTATGATAGTTTAGTCAACACCAATGGAAAACAAGTGTTAAAACTGTGTAAAGGTTTAGGGCTGTACATCATTAATGGCAGAACCAGAGGAGATAGTTTAGGTAGATTCACCTATTGCTCCAGATTAGGAGCCAGTGTAGTCGATTACTCAATTACAGACATAGACCCAAACTTTATTAATGCCTTTATAGTTAGACCTCAACTCCCGATTTCTGACCACTGCCAAACAGTCCTTTACCTGAATCAGTCAATTGACCGGGTCAGTACCGCTCCCCTCAAACATGAAAAACTGTTCCCTTTAAAACCCAAACTCAGATGGAACCAGTCTAATGCCGAGCAATTCAAAGAGAACATGAGCAGCTCTGTTATACTAAACATGCTGGACCACTTTATGTCCACAGATTTCACTCCAGATACTAATGGAATAAACGCAGCTACATCCAATCTTATTCATATATTTCAAACTTTAGCCAATATATCTAACTCTAAACCTCCAAACAAACATAGAACAAACAAACAAAAAATCAAAAAGAATATGTGGTTTGATAATGAATGCACTTGTCTCAGAAAAGACCTTCGACAACTTTCTAACAAAAAGCATAAAGAACCGGCCAATCAGACGCTACGGCTCGCCTACTCCGACTGTCTGAAAAATTATAAAAAGCTCATCTGCAACAAAAGAGATCAATATTATGAAGCTAAAATTGATGAAATAGATGAATCAATAGACCAAAACAATTTCTGGAATCTCTTTAAAAAATCTGAAAACACCAAATCAAGGCCATTTCTCCAGAGCGGCACAATCTGGAGGTCTTACTTTAAAACCCTTTACCAACAACTTGAACCAGACCTCAACCAGCCCCAAACTAACACAAAGAGAAAACTAGAAGAGTTACAGAAAACGATCAAAAATTACCAAAACCCACTGGACATGATTATAACAACATCAGAAATAACAGAGCACATTAAAAAACTCAAATTAAAGAAGGCATGTGGACAAGACAACATCAGTAATGAAATGCTCAAACTCAGCAGTCCTTACATAATTCAAGCTCTGGCAAACTTATTCAACCTGATCTTATCCTCGGGAGACTTCCCTGAGACCTGGGCTGAAGGACTCATCACTCCAATATATAAAAAAGGAGATAAATTCGATCCCAATAATTACCGTGGTATCTGTGTGGGCAGTAACCTAGCAAAGCTTTTCTGCACTATAATGAACAACCGCATAGTGACATTCCTCACAAGACGCAGCATCCTACATAAATCACAAATTGGCTTTTTACCGAAACAACGCACATCCGACCACATCTATTCTCTCCACACTCTAATTAACAAAAATCTAAAGGGCAAACAAAGAAAGATATTTACATGTTTTGTTGATTTAAAAAAAGCTTTCGACTCTGTTTGGCATGATGGGTTACTATACAAATTATTACAAATTGGCATTGGTGGAAAAACATTTGATGTTATACAGTCCATGTATAGAAACAGTCGATGTGCAGTCAAAATTGGTAATTGCAGGACTGCGTTCTTCCAGCAGGGTCGTGGAGTGAGGCAGGGATGCAGTCTGAGCCCAACCCTGTTCAACATCTACATCAACGAGCTGGCAGAAGCTCTGGACCGCTCCGGCAACATCCCGGGCATCGCTCTGCACGACTCCGAAGTCAAATGCCTGCTGTATGCGGACGACCTGGTTCTGATGTCCCCCACAGCCGAGGGTCTCCAGCACAGCCTGGCCCTGCTGGAACAGTACTGTGAGGAATGGGCTCTGACGGTCAACCTGGACAAAACCAGAGTCATGGTGTTCCAGAAGAAGGCCAGGTCTCAGGGAAGCAGATACCAGTTCAGTTACGGAGGAGAAGTTCTGGAGCACAGCACCAGCTACTCTTACCTGGGCATCCAGATCTCTGCATCGGGGGGCTTCAGTCTGGCTGTGAAGGCCTTGTATGAGAAGGCCCGGAGGGCATTTTATGCCATCAAATCACGGTTTGGCCAATTAAAATTACCAATTAAAACATGGGTTAAATTATATCACGCAATCATTAAACAAATTCTACTGTACGGGAGTGAAATTTGGGGACCAGTAATACATTTTAAAAATTGGGATAAAACTTCAATAGAAAAACTACAACTAGAAATAATCAAAAACATTTTAGGGGTCCATAGATCTACATCCAATGATGCCTGCAGAGCTGAATTAGGCTTATACCCACTGAAGATTGAGATCCAGAAGAGATGTGTTCAGTTCTGGCATCACCTCCATCAATCTGATCCTGATTCGATCCAATATAAAGCCCTCCTCGCCAATGAAACCTCAGCAGAATCTCATCCTCTAAACACACTCGCTCATCAGCTCGTCCACAAAACCCAGCTCCTCACCGACTACAGCTTCACCCCCAGAACCATTATTAAAGAAATTGACACCAATCTAAAAGACACTCATGATGAATCTCTAAAAATACAATTTGGCCTTCAAAATAAGCTCCAATGCTACTCAACCCTAAACAGAACCACTACATTTGCCAATTATTTATTGATTAAACCATTTAAAGAAAGACAAATCCTCTCCAAATACAGATTAAGTGACCATGATCTAGAGATAGAGAGAGGAAGACACAGACAAACATGGACCGAGCGAGAGCAGAGGATCTGTAGACACTGTGATCTACAGCAAATAGAGGATGAGAAACACTTTCTGATGATGTGTCCCAAATATCTCCATGTGAGGGAAACATTTCTCCCCAGATTTGAAGCCCTGATCCCTTCATTTACAGAGCTCAGTGACTCTGAGAAAATGCCCTTCTTACTCGGGGAAGATGATAAAACAGCTGCACTTGCAGCTAAATATGTGTTAACCATTCATAATGTTAGATGTTCAACATGATTCACGTGATACTGACCAACTTGATATTTTCATTTATTTAGAATGATTTTGATTTTATTTAGTATTTATGTTGTTATGTATTTACCTATGTTGTTGTTGTATATACTGTATATATATTGATGCTTTGGCAACATTGTGCTACGCAGTCATGCTAATAAAGCTCATTTGAATTGAAAATTGAATTGAATTGAGAGCGAGTGAGACAGAGAGAGTGAGAGAGAGAGACAGACAGAGAGAGAGAGAGACAGAGAGAGAGAGAGAGAGAGAGAGAGACACAGAGAGAGAGAGAGAGAGAGAGAGAGAGAGACACAGAGAGAGAGAGAGAGAGAGAGAGTTATCACACCAAGAAACAGCTATGATAGTTTAGTCAACACCAATGGAAAACAAGTGTTAAAACTGTGTAAAGGTTTAGGGCTGTACATCATTAATGGCAGAACCAGAGGAGATAGTTTAGGTAGATTCACCTATTGCTCCAGATTAGGAGCCAGTGTAGTCGATTACTCAATTACAGACATAGACCCAAACTCTATTAATGCCTTTATAGTTAGACCTCAACTCCCGATTTCTGACCACTGCCAAACAGTCCTTTACCTGAATCAGTCAATTGACCGGATCAGTACCGCTCCCCTCAAACATGAAAAACTGTTCCCTTTAAAACCCAAACTCCGATGGAACCAGTCTAATGCCGAGCAATTCAAAGAGAACATGAGCAGCTCTGTTATACTAAACATGCTGGACCACTTTATGTCCACAGATTTCACTCCAGATACTAATGGAATAAACACAGCTACATCCAATCTTATTCATATATTTCAAACTTTAGCCAATATATCTAACTCTAAACCTCCAAACAAACATAGAACAAACAAACAAAAAATCAAAAAGAATATGTGGTTTGATAATGAATGCACTTGTCTCAGAAAAGACCTTCGACAACTTTCTAACAAAAAGCATAAAGAACCGGCCAATCAGACGCTACGGCTCGCCTACTCCGACTGTCTGAAAAATTATAAAAAGCTCATCTGCAACAAAAGAGATCAATATTATGAAGCTAAAATTGATGAAATAGATGAATCAATAGACCAAAACAATTTCTGGAATCTCTTTAAAAAATCTGAAAGCCCCAAATCAAGGCCATTTCTCCAGTGCGGCACAATCTGGAGGTCTTACTTTAAAACCCTTTACCAACAACTTGAACCAGACCTCAACCAGTCCCAAACTAACACAAAGAGAAAACTAGAAGAGTTACAGAAAACGATCAAAAATTACCAAAACCCACTGGACATGATTATAACACCATCAGAAATAACAGAGCACATTAAAAAACTCAAATTAAAGAAGGCATGTGGACAAGACAACATCAGTAATGAAATGCTCAAACTCAGCAGTCCTTACATAATTCAAGCTCTGGCAAACTTATTCAACCTGATCTTATCCTCGGGGGACTTCCCTGAGACCTGGGCTGAAGGACTCATCACTCCAATATATAAAAAAGGAGATAAATTCGATCCCAATAATTACCGTGGTATCTGTGTGGGCAGTAACCTAGCAAAGCTGTTCTGCACTATAATGAACAACCGCATAGTGACATTCCTCACAAGACGCAGCATCCTACATAAATCACAAATTGGCTTTTTACCGAAACAACGCACATCCGACCACATCTATTCTCTCCACACTCTAATTAACAAAAATCTAAAGGGCAAGCAAAGAAAAATATTTACATGTTTTGTTGATTTAAAAAAAGCTTTCGACTCTGTTTGGCATGATGGGTTACTATACAAATTATTACAAATTGGCATTGGTGGAAAAACATTTGATGTTATACAGTCCATGTATAGAAACAGTCGATGTGCAGTCAAAATTGGTAATTGCAGGACTGCGTTCTTCCAGCAGGGTCGTGGAGTGAGGCAGGGATGCAGTCTGAGCCCAACCCTGTTCAACATCTACATCAACGAGCTGGCAGAAGCTCTGGACCGCTCCGGCAACATCCCGGGCATCGCTCTGCACGACTCCGAAGTCAAATGCCTGCTGTATGCGGACGACCTGGTTCTGATGTCCCCCACAGCCGAGGGTCTCCAGCACAGCCTGGCCCTGCTGGAACAGTACTGTGAGGAATGGGCTCTGACGGTCAACCTGGACAAAACCAGAGTCATGGTGTTCCAGAAGAAGGCCAGGTCTCAGGGAAGCAGATACCAGTTCAGTTACGGAGGAGAAGTTCTGGAGCACAGCACCAGCTACTCTTACCTGGGCATCCAGATCTCTGCATCGGGGGGCTTCAGTCTGGCTGTGAAGGCCTTGTATGAGAAGGCCCGGAGGGCATTTTATGCCATCAAATCACGGTTCGGCCAATTAAAATTACCAATTAAAAACATGGGTTAAACTATATCACGCAATCATTAAACAAATTCTACTGTACGGGAGTGAAATTTGGGGACCAGTAATCAATTTTAAAAATTGGGATAAAACTTCAATAGAAAAACTACAACTAGAAATTATCAAAAACATTTTAGGGGTCCATAGATCTACATCCAATGATGCCTGCAGAGCTGAATTAGGCCTATACCCACTGAAGATCGAGATCCAGAAGAGATGTGTTCAGTTCTGGCATCACCTCCATCAATCTGATCCTGATTCGATCCAATATAAAGCCCTCCTCGCCAATGAAAACCTCAGCAGAATCTCATCCTCTAAACACACTCGCTCATCAGCTCGTCCACAAAACCCAGCTCCTCACCGACTACAGCTTCACCCCCAGAACCATTATTAAAGACATTGACACCAATCTAAAAGACACTCATGATGAATCTCTACAAATACAATTTGGCCTTCAAATAAGCTCCAATGCTACTCAACCCTAAACAGAACCACTACATTTGCCAATTATTTATTGATTAAACCATTTAAAGAAAGACAAATCCTCTCCAAATACAGATTAAGTGACCATGATCTAGAGATAGAGAGAGGAAGACATAGACAAACATGGACCGAGCGAGGGCAGAGGATCTGTAGACACTGTGATCTACAGCAAATAGAGGACGAGAAACACTTTCTGATGATGTGTCCCAAATATCTCCATGTGAGGGAAACATTTCTCCCCAGATTTAAAGCCCTGATCCCATCATTTACAGAGCTCAGTGATTCAGAGAAAATGCCCTTCTTACTCGGAGAAGATGATAAAACAGCTGCACTCGCTGCTAAATATGTGTTAACCATTCATAATGTTAGATGTTCAACATGAGTCACGTGATACTGACCAACTTGATATTTTCATTTATTTAGAATGATTTTGATTTTATTTATTATTTATGTTGTTATTTATTTACCTATGTTATTGTTGTATATACTGTATATATATTGATGCTTTGGCAACATTGTGCTACGCAGTCATGCTAATAAAGCTCATTTTGAATTTTTGAATTTTTGAATTTTGAGAGAGAGAGAGAGAGACAGACAGACAGACAGTTTCCTCATGTTATGCTGTATTTTTCTTTAATTCTACTTGCATTTCACTACTGATTATACTTGTATGATTGTGTATGTGACGAATAATAAAGAACCTTGAACCAGAGAGAGAGGGAGAGAGAGAGAGATTTACATTAATTTATTAATGTGTTGAAACAATTTTTATTATAGTATTATGTATATACTAGTATATTATACATTTTTTAAATTAGCTTTTACTTTAATATTTTCAGTTTTCATTTTAAATTCTAAAGTTTTAGTAATTGTATGTGCTTTTGTCACTTCTGTTAGTTTGAGTTTTATTTCCATTTTGGTTAACCTGCTGCAATCAGTGGTAATTTAGTATTATAGCATTTACTTATATTTTGAATTATCTTTTAATTTCATATTTTCAGGTTTGCTATTAACCTTAGTTTTACTCATTTAGCTTTTTTATAATTATATTATTTGGTTAACATATTGCGATCAGTGTTATTTTAGTATTATAGCATTTACTTATATCTTGAATTAGCTTTTAATTTTATATTTTCAATTATCATTTTATTTTAAGGATTAGTAATTTTATGTGCTTTTGCCATTTTTATTTCTATTTAGACTGAATTTATTTAAATTTAACTTTAATGCAATCATTTTCATTTAATTTCTAAAGTTTTTAATCCAATATTTATATTTTATTTGAATGAATGAAAAGGTTTTATAAGAGTTTTAGTTATCAGTAACAGCACTGGCTCTGATGCGGTTCAGAGGATGTTCTATGGATGTAACGGTGTTTTTGTTTAAGGCATGAGTCAGTGGTTTTTACCACGGTTAAGGCAGTAGTTTGGGAGAACTCTGACCTGTGGTGCCGGAAGCACCAGTTTGCTTCTCTTCTTCGTGAACTCGGACACGCCACTGGTCTGCAGGATGGCCGAGGGCAGATCGGACTCCTTCTTCTTCTTGATCTTCTGTCTGTCCTTCTTTCGGTCACGATCCTCCATCTCACTATGTACAAAAAAGCACAGGAGTGATCAAAAGCCCCCCCATCCAGGACACTGGACTACCTGCAGCTCTACAGGAGGATGTTTGACACGACCCCGCTCACCTCCGGAGTTCTCCATCGAGATGCTGCTGGCGCAGACGTTTGAAGTCCGGTTGCAAAGGATCGTACAGCTCCATGGACGTATCGTAGAAGCCCTGCGCGGGTTTCTTTTCAAACGGGATCTCAGCATTATAGTCGACACCTCTCTTCTTCTTGCGCTTCTTCTGGATGTCGATGCCTGCAGCTCGCAGCTCCCTGCGCTTCTGAAGCGCTGCCAGACGACTGCAGAAAACAGTGAAGACGGCTTCAAGATCAACACCTCGATGTGATCAACACTGAGAACTTGTCAAATGCTCATTACGACACAGTCGATGGCATGCTGCTAAATATATAAATATCAATATATACACACTGCTGTTCAAAAATATGGGATCAGTAAACTTTGTAATGTTTTTTTAAAAAGTCTCTTTTTGCTTGCCAAATGTTGCATTTATTTGATCAAAAACTGTAATTGTTACAATATAATTTAACTCTTCTATGTTAATATACTTCAAATAAAGTTTATCCTGTGATGCAAAGCTGATTTTCCATCAGCCACTACTCCAGTCTTCAGTGTCACATGATCCTTCAGTAATCATTCTGATTTATTATCAATATGCTGATTATTAGCTTTATTAGTATGCTGCTTAATATTTTTTTTGAAAAATATACCTTTTCAAGATACTTTAACGAATTAAAAGTTAAAAAAGAACAGAATCTGTTCAAAATAGAAACCTTTTCTAGCATTAGAAGCCTTTACTATCACTTTTGGATCAATTTCCCGCATCCTTGCTGGATAAAAAACATTACTTTCTTTCCATAAAAAAAGAAAGAAAACTATTTACTAACCCCAAACTTTTGAACAGTATTGTAGTATAGTCTTACAAAAATGTATTCAGAGACCAAAAGTGTTCTTATGACACCAGATCTTACCGCGCTTCCTCCAGCTGTTTCTCTCTGGCCTTCCGCTTTGCCTTCTTGCCTTGTGTGTTGGCCAGTCGAGCTCTGGCTTCAGACAGCATCTCCAGCTCATCTGCACATGTACGTTTATGGATGTCATGCGTTGTCTTTTCAATCGCTGTGCTAAAACGGTTTTCATCAGACACTCACCTTCATCCATGTCCACAGGGTCAGGTCTGGCTGGTTTGGTCTCTGGGTTTGGGTCGATCTCTCCTGGTTTAAGCTTGCGAGGGTCATCGCCCACATCATCTTCATTCTCTCTCTGGGGCGGCTTTATCTCTATGATCATAAAGAACAAATTAATCAAATTCTTCATCTACAAAAAGGGTGCATGTAAAACCAAAGAGACAACATGACTCCAATGAACTTGAATTATATGATCAACACATTTAGATTTAGACTGGATTGTGACTGATTTATTCGTTTTTACACTTTATTGTTCATAAAAGCATTGAAGCCGGTAACCGCCACAGGATAAAAAAAAAATAAAAGGACACTTTTATTTCACAATTCTGACTTCTCGCAATTTGAGTTTATCTATATAACAATTTGCACATCTGAATTGAGAAATAATTCTGCCGTGTTCCCCTCGCAATTCAGAGTTGACTTTTCTCAGAATTGCGTAATAACAATAACTCCAATTATTGCTAATAACTCTCAACAACAAACTCGCAATTGCAAGCAAAGTTAGAGTTGTGAGAAGTAGTCACAATTTTGAGTTTATATACACTATAGCAATTGTGACTTCTCAATTTGAAATATAAACATTTGCGTGTTATAACGTCCAATTCTGAGAAAAAAATGTTGGCTTACAATTCTGACATTTTCTTACAATTGCAAGTTTGTATCTCACAATTCTGACTTCATAACTCACAACTGTGAGAAATAAGTCTGAACTGTGAGTTATAAAGTAGCAATGACTTTATGTTTTATTCAGTGGAGGAAACAGAAACAGTTCACTGGTGAAAGTAATGACACGGTGGCATCAAACTGTACGTACAGCAGATACTCGTAATGCTCCAGACACTGAGCAGCTGTTCGTCCGATGATGGGGGCGATTGTCCTCCACTGAGTGGGCATTAGCTTGGCCAGGTGAAGAAGTTTCTCCTCTTCCTCACGTGACCATTCGGTTTTCTTGATGCTGGGGTCCAGCCACTCATACCTGTGAGAAACAAATCATACAAACACATCAGACCTGGAATATATGATCAAGTGATTGCATATGTGGGCATCACAGCACATTCAAATGCTGTCCAGATAGGTTTTGAGATGATAACTTGAGTGATATAAACTCACCATCTGGCTTTACACTGTTTGGCTGATTTGCGGTGCAGCAGGGACGCGATTCGAGACCACTGATTTTTGCCATATTTCATTACAGCTGCTTTGAGAATCTCATCCTGTTAATAAATCACATCAAAGACAAAGAGATCTTAAAGAACACATCAGGGATGCAACAATAATTCGACTCCGATAACAGATCATTTTACTAATCTAACTTCAGCTTTGAGAAGCAAGACTCAAGTAAGGACGAGTCATTTCCACCATAATAAACAAATATGAGCCTAATAATGTTCTCTCAAAAGTTAGTGTACTTGTCTATGAAGACAACAGTGTCAGTGAAGCAAGCTTAATGTGGACAGAATATATTTACATGCATGTCATTTCCAGAAAAGCTGTACAAAATACATATACGTAATACCAATGTATAATGAATACAAATAAAATATGTGCTTGACGAGTTAATACACATGCAATCTAATATTAGAAAAACAATAAAATATAAATATCATAAATCTTGACGTACAAATTCAGTATTTATGCACTAATTATTTAAGCACTAAGTATTTATCTAACTAATAATCCTGCTTAAAACAATCTCAATTGTGTGGGGATGCATGTTTTTGATGTTTCATTCACACAATTAAAAACCATAATTCATAAAAATGTAAATATTCAGGCCGAGCTGAAGGCAGTCCACATCACAACATACAACGTAACGTTAAGAAGTAAATAAAAGCACAGTAATATTCAAGTATTGCTCGTATGAAGTTTAAACGCCTTGATGAATAAAATGCTGGTGATTAATGGAGTTTTAACGCTGAAATATCGTGTGTTTTCTCTACAAACCTCCGTGTTGCGCCCACACGCCTCCTTTGATCATAATCCGCGGCATGTTGGCGATGTAAAGTCTTCACACGCGGCCTCGCTGTAAAATCTCCTTCTGGAGTCGTAAACTCGTGAAATGATAAAGAAATCGGAGAAATAAACGTTGAGTTTGAGCTGCAGCACGTTAAACTGCAGGTGAGGATCGAAATGGCTGCGGGCGCACAGAACTGTGGGAAACAGAGTCTTCCTCTCTTGATTCATGCGCGCTCTGTCGTGTCACGTGAACTCAGCACCGCCCCTCGGGACAGAGAGGAGAACTACAGGCCGAACAATGCGCTTGCACGCTATATCTGTTTTTAATAACATTAGTCTTTTCTCCCTTTTAGTTTTGTTAGACCTTATTTTTTTATTATTGTACCATACTTTGGTAAACAGTGTTGTTTTTAATTGTGCTTATAAATAAACGTAAACTGTTTTTGAAAAAGTTTGCTTGATACAATGATAAACACTTTCAAACAATATTATGATAGGTTGAATATAGTGAGATACATTGTTTTTTAAGTAAAATCTGAAATTGTATATTATGCATTTCACAAAATAATTATATTATTGTATTATAATTAAACATTTATATTGCTCTTGAAATAATAACCTTATAATAATAATAACATAATAATCTACCTTAGAATATTTACTTGAAATAAAATAACCAGCTACCATATGAACAGATAATATTGATATTTTAAAACTTAAACAATGAAACATCAATAATAATAATAGTAATAAGTCTGGCTTTTATGTAGTGTCTTGTAATTATTATTTTATAATTCATGTTTTTATGTTTATTGTATTAATATTTTATAATCTTCTTAAATTTTTTATTTTGGGAATGTGCTAATTTATACGTTTTTTTGGACAGAACTGAAAAAACTACAAAAACTGATGAACACTGTTTCAATTTCTTAATAAAAACTGATATGTTTAGATGTTTTTCATTGGATATTGGTGATTAAATATATGTATTTATTATATTTGATCAGTATTATATTCAAAAAGTCAAATGATTTTTAAAAATGTTTGAACAATTCAAAACTGATATTAAAAAGTATGTGTAAACAATATCTAACTTGAGAGAAATACAATACACAATTGTTATGTATCAATGATGTACAATGTTTTTTTGGTCATGCATACTCTTGTCTTGACTGAACAATATCCTGGGGTCTCATTGGTTGATTGATTGATTGATTGGTTGATTGGTTGATTGATTGATTGATTGATTGATCGATTGGTCGATTGATTGATTGATTGGTTGATTGGTTGATTGGTTGATTGGTTGATTGGTTGATTGATTGATTGATTGATTGATTGATTGATTGATTGATTGATGAGGTATTGAAAGCTCCACTCGTAGCTTTGGAACACGTTCCACGAGGAGTTGAGGAGCAGTTCTTTTGGTTCCGTCTCTGAGGTGTGGAGCTGCATGAACACCTGGAGGTCTTCAGACACACATCTGACGCTCCGCTGAACAGCTTCAGACGCCTGAATGATGTTTGATGAAGAACCAGATGTTCAGCTTTCAGCTCCAGAACAAGCCAGAAGCCCATCACGTCTGAAACATCTCTTGCTATGAAATCTCAAACTCTGAACTCAAGCCCAAAGTATCCGGAATGAAACCAACAAAAACAACTGGAGACCAGTATAAGAATCGAATTGAGTAGAGAAGTTCATTGAATTGTAACGAGGAACGATATCATTCTTGGATTGATTTATTTTTTCAGCTGATGATGATAAAAACATTAACAGCCAATCAGAATACATCCTACTTCGAAGAGCGTGAGATAATGGCAGCGCTTGCTTAAATAAACTAAACGTTATCATGCGTGGTATGGATGCTAATAGCCTATTGTTTCAATAATACTGTCTTTTTTAAATATTGTTATCATTATAGTTATCTTTAAAGGATGATATGGATGCTAATTATTTTTAAAGGATGATATGTTTTAATAAATGTTATCATAGACTACCTAAAACAGTCTTGAGCTTGACCATTATTATTCTACTAAGGATAAGAAAGTCTACTCTACAGCTTTAAACAATAACGATACAAAACAACGTTGCAGATTTTTTTCAGCCAATAAACAATAATCTAAAACTTCGACAGCCAATCAGAAGCTGCTTCACTTCAAAGCACGAGTTTTTAAGGCAATCGACGTGGCTTATAATAAACATAACATCATTGTGTGTTTGTGTAGACGCTAATATAGTTATAATACCTTATAATTGCCTTATAGTTATCGTTCTTGGTGTGAATGAGCTTTAAAGGGATAGTTCACTCAAAAATTAACATTCTGTCATTAATTACTCACCTTCATGTCCTTTGTCCTCATGTTCAACCGTCATTATATGAAGCTACGAGAATACTTTTGTGGCTCAAAGAAAACTAAAATAATGACTTCATTCAACAAATCTTCTCTTCATTCTTCTCCTCTAGCTTTCGTAAAAATTACGGTGTGAACCACTGAAGTCACATGAACTGTTTTACCGGTGTCCTTACTGTGTTTCTGTGCCTTGCTGTCTATGGAGGGTCAGAAAGCTCTCGGATTTCATCTAAATATCTTCATTTGTGTTCTGAAGATGAACTAAGGTCTTATGGGTTTGAAACACATGAGGGTGAGTAATTAATGACATCATTTTCTTTTTTTGGGGTGAACTATCCCCTTAACCCTTGGGGACGTTTTCATCCACTAAGGGGTGCTGTTGAGTGTTTCAGCAAATGGAATGATTTTTGGTGACAAATATTATTTTTACACACATTTTAAGAAAATGCTTTGAAATTTTCCCAAAAATCAATAATGCACTGTGGACAAATTCACTACCCTTTCGTTATGTTCGGGATGAAAACATCCACTAAATTAGACTGCTATAAAAATGTATCAGATAAATATTTTTTTTCCATTTTTTTGCATAAATCTATTAATCAACCTCAGTTCCTGATCAGAACTACTAAAATAAAAAATAAAAAATCCAGGATTTTTACTCTTTAATTGCCAGTTCATAAATTATGTCACTGAGTTTGGGAAAAAAACACACAACATTACTTATTTTCAATATAAAATGTGATTGTGGACTGGA
>QVTF01003492.1:30000-32228 GCA_003573665.1 Oxygymnocypris stewartii
ATCAAAAAGTGGTTCAGTTTTTCACTGTAAATTATAGGATTCCTTTTTATTTACTTCCAAGAAAAATTTCACTGTAAAATCACATGACTTGTCCTGTTTGATTACAGTTTTGCCTATACTGTAAGGTGATATATCATTTTTTTACTGTAGCATTTTTACAATTTTACTGTTAAAATTATGATCATTTTTTATAGTCTACAGTGTAAAAATGCACTTGACATTTAATGCATTCATGCTCATAGTTTTTACTAGTAAATTTCACAATTAGTTTTATGAGGGTAACACTGTAAAATGTATTTGTAAAATTTACTTGCAATAAATTGTTTAAAAATTATATTTTCCTTGTAGTCTAAGCAGAAATCGATGTTCTAGCAAGGTTATGTTTGATTGGACATTGGTGGGACATAACAGCAGACAACAGACATGAATTGTTTGATCAAATTTACTGCTGGACAATTTAGTAGCCGCTGCGCATTGGTTGGGACACGTGTCACAGCGTCTCTATATTCTACGCCTTGTGTTACACACAAGAAAACTATACTTCAGTATCTACATATATACTGAACTATATCTGTTCAGACTAGATTATTCGAGGAACTCAGAATTTAAAACCTCATTTGGATCAGGCTTGAAAATATTATACATTAAATAATCAAATAACATTTTATTTACAAAATATATTCATAAATATAGTTATTTATTTAAGTACTTGTGAAAAGTTTGTAAACATATTTTTTTATGTTTAATGAAGTTTTTGCTCACTGTGTGAATTCATCCGTCATTTCTGAAAGATCTTGTGACACCGAAGAACGGTGCTGAAAATCCAGCTTTGATTACAGGAATAAATTATGTTTACTGTGAGAAACCAGCTATTTCAAATTGTAAATTCATTACACAATATTCATGTTTTTACTGTATTTTGATCAAATAAATGCAGCCTCAATGAGACAGAAGAGACATTTAAAAATGAAAAACATTCAGAAATCATAATGTTTCCAAACTTTTGACAGGTACTTATTTATTTATTCATTTATTTGACGACATTTAAATTACAAAAAAAATAAAAAATGGGATGTTAACAACAACAAAAATACTTAAGGCGATGCTATTTTTTTTTGCATAAATAACAAGTGAAAAAAATACCCATGATACAAGATACAGCAGCAAAACCAGCCAGTTTCAGTCAAGTGTCAGGGAGAGCATGGGTAAAAGATCAAATAGAAATCATTTATGACTTGACATTATAAGCGGACTTCAGGGAAAAATACTTTGGCAAATAAATCTATTGTTCGTGTGAGGGGCAGCTTCTGCTTTGATCTGATGTGAAATGCCTCATCTTTTTGCCAAGTGTTTGACCATAAATATCCCGAGAAAGCCAGCGGTAATCATTGCATTGTTCTGACTCTGAGAGACTGTCAAGGTGAAACTTAGACTTAATATTCAGAGCTCATTCTCAGCTCCATTATTCAGCTCAAGCACCTGTTCTCCCTCATTATCATCCGAGTGGAAATACTTGCTTTGACTCCTTCACTTTAGCAAAAAAGAAACAGCGAGTGAGAGAGAGAGAGGCAGAAAAAAAGGTAGTGGAGTGTCACAGTCATCTGTCATCAAGGGAATCGCTTTCTTGACCCAAACCCAAACTAGACTGCTTGATTCATTAAGATCTGAGACACTGTCTCGACTCCTTCGTCGGCACAATTCAACACACGAGAGTCGTGCACACAGAAACGCCTCATTATAGTGTTTGCAAGATGCTCTGTATTGATATTCCTCAAACATTCTGGTTAAGGTTGAATCTAAACCGAACTATTAAAACTGATGCAGTTAATTCAGTCTGTGTTGTATAACATACAGACTCCAGGTGAACTCAAACAATCAGTCTTAAGTGTTAAAGTCTGAACATCTCTCAGTGACTCACTGTTCAAATCTTCAGCATTCCAAATGTAATGATGACATCATGATATTTGCATACTGAATTACAACTGGCTGTCTTTCCTACACTGATTTGCATACTGAATTGCGATTGGTCTTCTTTGCTTATAGTTTACCGTTTACATACTGTATACATTATTATTATTTTTTTTAAGTTGTTTCAACTTAAAATAATTGCTACCCCGCTGACTTAAAATGTTTAGTTTAGTCAACTTGAAATTGTAAGATACTCAATGTTAATTTAAGGGACAACTGTAATATTTAGTGGACTAAACAAACAATTTTAAGTCAGCGGG
>QVTF01003493.1:0-32193 GCA_003573665.1 Oxygymnocypris stewartii
CCCATACCACCACACCTCTCCTAACCTTACCCGTATCCCACCCTTAAACCAACCCATACCACCACCTCTCCTAACCTTAACCCGTATCCCACCCTTAAACCAACCCATACCACCAAACCTCTCCTAACCTTACCCGTATCCCACCCTTAAACCAACCCATACCACCAACCTCTCCTAACCTTACCCGTATCCCACCCTTAAACCAACCCATACCACCAACCTCTCCTAACCTTACCCGTATCCCACCCTTAAACCAACCCATACCACCAAACCTCTCCTAACCTTACCCGTATCCCACCCTTAAACCAACCCATACCACCAAACCTCTCCTAACCTTACCCGTATCCCACCCTTAAACCAACCCATACCACCAACCTCTCCTAACCTTACCCGTATCCCACCCTTAAACCAACCCATACCACCACACCTCTCCTAACCTTACCCGTATCCCACCCTTAAACCAACCCATACCACCACACCTCTCCTAACCTTACCCGTATCCCACCCTTAAACCAACCCATACCACCAAACCTCTCCTAACCTTACCCGTATCCCACCCTTAAACCAACCCATACCACCAAACCTCTCCTAACCTTACCCGTATCCCACCCTTAAACCAACCCATACCACCAACCTCTCCTAACCTTACCCGTATCCCACCCTTAAACCAACCCATACCACCAAACCTCTCCTAACCTTACCCGTATCCCACCCTTAAACCAACCCATACCACCACACCTCTCCTAACCTTACCCGTATCCCACCTTAAACCAACCCATACCACCAACCTCTCCTAACCTTACCCGTATCCCACCCTTAAACCAACCCATACCACCAAACCTCTCCTAACCTTACCCGTATCCCACCCTTAAACCAACCCATACCACCAAACCTCTCCTAACCTTACCCGTATCCCACCCTTAATAGCAGCATATAATAATAGATCAATCATGTTTTGTAATACAATATAAACACAGTGAGTACATTGTTCTTATTTTTTATGTAAGTACATAGTAATTAAGGCCACCTAATTTAAAATGTGACCAAATATATTTTCTTAATTGAAAAAGTATTTTGTTTCATATACCAAAATATTTCTCAAAACATATTTTGTACAGGGGAAATAATACTTTTATTTAGCAACAGCGTAATGATACAATGTGACAGTAGACATTTTTGTATGTGATTATGAATAAATAATAAATGTCAAATCTTAAATCTTAATCTTAAAAAACTTATAAAAAATATTAGCAGAATTGGTGAGATTAAGAGACTTCTTTCAAATAAATATCAAAGAAACGTTAACATATTTGACAAGTGTGTGTGCGTGTGTGTGTGTGTGTGTGTGTGTGTGTGTGCGTGTGTGTGTGGTGTCTGTGTGTTGTGTGTGTGTGTGTGCGTGTGTGTGTGTGTGTGTGCGTGTGTGTGTGTCTGTGTGCGTGTGTGGTGTGTCTGTGTGTGTCTGTGTCTGTGTGTGTGTGTGTCTGTGTGTGTGTGTGTGTGTGTGTGTGTGTGTGTGTGTGTGTGTGTGTGGTGTGTGTGTGTGTGTGTGTGAGAGAGAGTGCATGTGTAGATAAATACATATATCATGTATCTTGACTAAATAGGTTTGAACGGGTTTTTTTCATCAGGTGGATGGTGTAATATCAGAACAGACATGATACACATCATTTGGTGGAGTTCAGGTACAATTTGTCCTCTGCCCTTAAGTTTATTTAAGTTTCAGTGTTTGTGTGCCATTCACAACTACCTACGCAGTGCTCAGTGCTAGTTATACATGTTTTTCAGAGCTCTGCCATATCTTCTGTCTGCGTGTTTCCTCAGGGAGTCTTCCAGCTTGTTACGGCTCCTTCTGTTTACTCGCCCGATGTCATGAGCGCCAACATCTCCTAATTGTCAATAAACCTCCAAAAACACTTTTGTAGGCCTGAGGAACGACTAATGCAGCGCTGCACATCCTCAACAGCTAATGATGTTCTGGATTCAGGAACGTAACGTTAGACCTGAATGTCTCCTTGTGTGTGTGTCTACCATTTATATTATATATATATATATATATATATATATATGCATTTTTTTATCTTGTAGTGTTTAATGGTTTTCAAAAAATATTCCACTGCTCAACATTGATAATAATCATAATTGTTTCTTGAACAGTAAATCATTATATTATACTGATTTCTGAAGATCATGTGACACTGAAGACTGGAGTAATGATGCTGAAAATACAGCTGAGCATCACAGAAATAAATTACATTTTGACATAGGTTCACCCAGAAAACACTTATATTAAATCGTAATTATATTTCATGGAATTGTACTGCTTTTACTTTGTTTTCAATCAAATAAATGCCGCCTCGGTGAGCAGAAGAGACTCTTTCAACAACATTAAAACTCTTGGTCCAGCGTAACTCTCAAACGACTGCTGTATAGATCATCCCGCAAAACAAAAAATGAGTATTTTGTGAACTTTCAACATTTAATGAAATCAGATATGCACTCAGTATTTATGATCTCTCAAGAGTGTAAAATTAATTCATTATTTCTGCGGTTTCTCCATGTATGGACCTGATGAATACTCCCATATTGACAAAGCAAACTGAGTTCATGGAGGGAATGGTTTATGTCCACCTGTCAAAATTGTCCGGACAGCTCCAAACATACCCTTCCCCTTTATAATGAGTTTTTCCTGCCCTCACATGGAAGAGGTATATTGATGCGTCTAGGTTTTCAGAATGAGATGGACTCTTTGGCACGACTCGGTAATGCCAGCGGGCGAAAGGTTTGTGGGTTACACTTGTCATTTACCTAGGCCTCGTGCCGAGCGAACGGGAAACCATAATAAGAGAAATGCAGAACATTTTATTAAAACTGTAGAAGAGTTGTTTCACTGCAAATGAAACATAACCTCGTTTGGTGGTAATTAAATACAAACTGTGGACATGTCGGATCGTAATGTCTCTGTTCATTTCTTTCTCCTCACAAAGGTGAGATATTGTATATTCAGGTTCCAACATGAAGCCAGCTCAGGGTTGAAGTGTTTTTCTTGGCCGGGTCGACATTGTGTCTCTCTTATCATCACTGACTGGGACCTTAATGAGACCTGCCTGGCGCTGAAAAGCATGATGGACAGACGGAGTACTTTAGCCAAGTAAAGGAGGAGAGAGAGAAATCAAATCAATACTCAGACCTAACGTTTTAAATAAACATTTGCACTCACTAGACAGTGTTGGCAATGGTGGTTTTAGTAAGCTGTCCCCATCGGGAGAACCTGATACCAGGCGTTTGTGAGAGCCGACCCCAATTACGTGTCCGGTTTGTTTGAGGCAGCGTTTAACACGTAGTGGATTATTTAAGACACTTCACAAGATACATGTCGATATAAAGAGGCGGGAAAGTCCCTTCCCTGTGTTTGGGTTGTTGATGCACAATATTACAATTTTGGCCGATAGCAATAACAGAATGATTATGATCATGTTATGAAAGATTACCAATAAATGGTCAATATTTAAATTTGATATCATTTTGTCTACAAATACAAAAAGTATTAAATGCGAAAAAAGTGAATTTGGCCATCATAATTGTATTTTACAGTATGAATATTAATATTTAAATTATTTGTAAAAAATGTTTAAATTACTAAACCTCAAAATATGTTTATTTTTTGTTGTCTTTTCCATAAATATCTAAAAAATTAAAACAAGATACATTTATAATTTAAGCAACATTTCACAAGACATTAGTCTTGTTTTTTTGAAAATAATGGATTGAAATTAAGTTTAAGCTTAAATCAAGAACTAATATCTGCAAATGAGAAAATACAATTAAACTTAATTCAAAAGCAAAACTCGTTTATTTTTCTTTGAGTCCATTTGCAGATACCCCCCCCCCCTGTTTTGAGCATAAACTCACTTAAATATATATATATATATATATATATATATATTAGAAAACAAAACAAAAAGGTCTCATTAATGATTTTAACCACACTTAAAATACATTATAACACTTATTTATTAATTGGACACAAAGTATATGACAAAATGCATGAACAACCAATTTAAATATAACAAGGGATCAGAAAATATTATTATGCATTTTAGCTTTGATTACAATAGTTTTTATGAAAATATATACTGCATTATCACATACGTTATGAATACCTTTACAATGCATTATACCTAAATATGTTATGTAAAGTATTACCAGTGTATTTGGATTTAAAAATATTTAGATATTTGTACTGGAACACAATACAAAAATACTAAGCAAAAAAATAATCTATGCAATGTTTTCAAAGCTTGACTTTAAGTGAGTGTTAGATGATGGCAAAGGTAACCTAAAGGAAGAAAAACAAACTAGAAGAAGTGAGCATGATTGTCCAATATAGTCAGAACAGAGACAGTCTTTCTTTATGTGTTGTGTGATAAACATGTGGCGTGGCATGACATATGTCCTCTGCTTAACCCAGCTTAAGTAATACATTTCCTATTGACAGCGAAAATTAGGCTGGTCTCTGTCCACACACAGATCGTCTTCTCATAAGAGATCTTTTTCAGAAAAGACTAAACATGTGTCCTCTGCTTAACCCGTAACAACATTTACACCTGTCTTTAATAGTCCACTGCAGTCCAAGCCCCAGCTTCATGTGATTTTATTATCTGCAGTCCTGGCATGAGTGCACTTATTAATGAGGGAAAGCTGAAAGAAGGAAGTATTGTAGAATGCAATAAATCTCAAATTGACGGCAAAACTCGAGCTGCTCTGTTCCTGCGCTCGGATCATCATCTCGTAAGAGTTGTTCTGGAAGGACTAACTATGCTGTATGTTCTGGAGTAAACCTGTGTGTGATTTGTAAACAGAAAACTCTCCAAGTCTCCTTCCTAACAGTGTAGTTTATCCAGGAGAGAAGCTGCGGCTGTCTGTCCAGGCCAAACCAAAGGAGCTGCAGCTAAAACAAAAAGGCTGATATTTGCTAGGTGTCCTCATGATAATGTATGATTCTGGGCAAGATTGGTCCAGCTGCTGCTGACTGCAGTGGAAAAGCCATCACACACACACACAGACACACACACAGACAGACAGACAGACAAACAGACAGACAGACAGACAGACAGACAGATGCACGCACGCACGCACGCACGCACGCACACACACACACACACACACCACACAACACACACACACAGATGTAAGACTCATCTGTCATGTAATAGTTATGCTGTGTTATAGCAACAAGTACAGTCTTCATGAGGCAACTCAAACAGTCTGGTCAGTCGGTTTTAAATTCCAAACCTTAAGTATTAAACCGCTGTAATTAATTCAGCATGAACCGCATGACATTCAAGCTCCATTCAAACCATGTCACGTGTTGGTTGTCGAGACTCTGATACATCATTTCATTAGCTTAAAGCCTGTCTAAACACTACTCTTTCACTGATCTGCAAGCGCTCAAACGTCAAAGCTGTTATTTTAGATGCTATGAGGGACTAACTAATCCTTTAACATGTATATAAAAGATCACATTATCGTCATGCAAATGTTAATTATTGTTTTGATTAATAAAAAAAAACTCTATCCTCCTCTTTTCTATCAGACATGCAGCAATATACAGGTGCATGTCAATAAATTATAATGTCGTGGAAAAGTTCATTTATTTCAGTAATTCAATTCAAATTGTGAAACTCATGTATTAAATAAATTCAATGCACACAGACTGAAGTAGTTTAAGTCTTTGGTTCTTTTAATTGTGATGATTTTGGCTCACATTTAACAAAAAACCCACCAATTCACTCTCAACTAATTAGAATATGGTGACACAGCCAATCAGCTAATCAACTCAAAACACCTGTAAAGGTTCCTGAGCCTTCAAAATGGTCTCTCAGTTTGGTTCACTAGGCTACACAATCATGAGGAAGACTGCTGATCTGACAGTTGTCCAGAAGACAATCATTGACACCCTTCACAAGGAGAAGACACAAACATTCATCGCCAAAGAAGCTGTTCACAGAGTGCTGTATCCAAGCATGTTAACAGAAAGTTGAGTGGAAGGAAAAGATGCACAACCAACCGAGAGAACCGCAGCCTTATGAGGATTGTCAAGAAAATCAATTCAAGAATTTGGGTGAACTTCACAAGGAATGGACTGAGGCTGGGTCAAGACATCAAGAGCACCACACACAGACGTGTCGAGGAATTTGGCTACAGTTGTCTTCAGAGGCGTCTTACCTGGATAAGAGAAGAAGAACTGGACTGTTGCCCAGTGGTCCAAAGTCCTCTTTTCAGATGAGAGCAAGTTTTGTATTTCATTTGGAAACCAAGGTCCTAGAGTCTGGAGGAAGGGTGGAGAAGCTCATAGCACAAGTTGCTTGAATTCCAGTGTTAAGTTTACACAGTCTGTGATGGGGTGCAATGTCATCTGCTGGTGTTGGTCCATTGTGTTTTTTGAAAACCAACGTCACTGCACTCGTTTACCAAGAAATTTTGGAGCACTTAATTCTTCCTTCTGCTGAGCAGCTTTTTAAAGATGCTGATTTCATTTTCCAGCAGGATTTGGCTCCTGCACACACTGCCAAAAGCACCAAAAGTTGGTTAAATGACCTTGGTGTTGTGTGCTTGACTGGCCAGCAAACTCACCAGACCTGAACATAGAAAATCTATGAGGTATTGTCAAGAGAAAAATGAGAAACAAGAGACCAAAACAATGCAGATGAGCTGAAGGCCACTGTCAAAGAAACCTGGGCTTCATACCACCTCAGCAGTGCCACAAACTGATCACCTCCATGACACGCCGCATTGAGGCAGTAATTAAAGCAAAAGAGCCCCTACCAAGTATTGAGTACATATACAGTAAATGAACATACTTCCCAGAAGGCCAACAATTCACTAAACATTTGTTTTTTTATTGGTCTTATGAAGTATTCTAATTTATTGAGAGTGATTTGGTGGGTTTTTATTAAATGTGAGCCAAAATCATCACAATAACTAAAGACTTAAACTACTTCAGTCTGTGTGCATTGAATTTATTTAATACACGAGTTTCACAATTTGAGTTGAATTACTGAAATAAATGAACTTTTCCACGACATTCAAATTTATTGAGATGCCCCTGTAAAGTTTTCATCACACTAGCAAAGAGCATACAATACCATCGTCCATCCCTGACAAGAAGAAAGCTTGCTAATAGTTAAAGTTTAATAAAAGTTAAGCAATTGTGACACTAATATTAAATAAAACATATATAAATATGACTGAACTGAATATAAAGTTGAAAATTGTTCTTTACGCATCAGCTGATAAATATATTTTAGTAAAAATAAAGTGTTGCCACATCTGCTTTAAATGTACATTCCAGACAGCTGAAAAAAAATATATATACATACATGAAAAAAAGGCTAAAACTAGTTAGTAAGATTCATATTTAATGATATTATTCATATTATGCATTATGTAATACATAAATTGCATGTTATTAGTTAATACATATTATAACAAAATATTAATATTGAAATATTAAAGCATTATTTATTTTATGAAAAACTATTTTTTCCCAAGTATTATCATTGTCTATATTGGGAGGGGATGGGGGGAGTGTTGCATAATACAGGACATATGCAGTGTTTGTATTGAAGCAAATCATCAGCTTCTAAACTCCATCTTCTCTGAATATGTACCAATAAATAAACTGCAAAATACTCACATTTGAAGTCACTGCAGAGAATCCTGGGTGTGTTGTTGTTTGTACAGGTTTGGCGTACAACCAGTTACTGGAAATTATAGCAATTATGGGTTGCCATTTTAAAGTTAGATTTGTATGCTTATTGAAACCAAGCGTTGCACTGCGGTTGCTATTGGTGTGTAAACATGATTGTGTACTTTGTTAATACTGTGATTTTATTTTTTTAAATGCACAATACATTTGAGTCGAAGCATTCTGATTTTAATATTCAACACTGCATAAACACTCATAACTCTCTGCTCTATGATGCACTACCTATTTTGTAAAATGATCCTTTTTTTGACGTCGGAAACACCAGACGCCTTTGATTTAAAAGAAGGAAAGACAAACACGAGTCTGTCGAAGTCAAACAATCTATTCTCAGTAGCTCTTTTAATAGACGTTTCTGCAGTGGAGAGTCTGTGGCTGAACCCTCCACCCTTCTAAACAACTACAACTCCTCTAACTGAGCCTGTTTGTAACCTGTAGTGATTCATTCTGGGTAATTGAGTGCATTGGCACGGCTGACCCCGGATCAGGTGTATCTAGGAAACGCCAGATAGGTTAATAGGAGTCTTTAGGTGGGCACTGATCGTTCTTGAGGCACTGCGTCAGGCTACACTTGACACTGAGAATCAGTGTGTCAACAAACAGAGCATGCAGACTTCTCCTTTATAACCTGTTTCCCAGAAAAGAATGATACACATTATAATGGATCACCTTTTGAGGTTACAGCTGTACGGGAAAGAAAGGGCATCTGCCTTACCTTTCCTGGAAGGGTTTGTGTTGTGTGTGTGTGTGTGTGTGTGTGTGTGTGGTGTGTGTGTGTGTGTGTGTGTGTGTGTGTGTGTGGTGTGTGTGTGTGTGTGTGTGTGTGTGTGTGGTATGGATGCTAGAGTGTGTGTGTGTGTGTGTGTGTGTGTGGTGTGTGTGTGTGTGTGTGTTGTGTGTGTGTGTGTGGTGTTTGTGTGTGTTGGTATGGTTGTTAGAGTGTGTGTGTGTGTGTGTGGGGGGGGGGGGGGGGGTAATGATGAGACTGGGACAGCAAAGTAACAATGTGTCATGAAGCTGTCCAGTTCATTACTATAGAGAAAGAAACTAGTTAACAAAAAGCACCACTGAAATTCGCCATAACTATATTTTAAATCATATAATTATTCCATTATTAATATTATCCTTATATGACAATGAATTATTTTGTAATATTTTTGCATTCTTATTATTATTTACATCTGTATGCTTTTTGCTGATGCTTTCATTTGCATCAAGATAGAGGCAACATAGATGTTGTGATTAAACAGCTGATCTACTGTCATGCTGTTAAAAAACTTGTCTTAGTAGTGTACATTTTTTCATGCTACACTGCCAACTTTTTACTGGAAAAAATGTTATACTGTTTGGGATTTTTTTTTTTTTACTAAACTACTGAAATACAAATAAATAGCACGCACAACATGCAGTCTTGCTGCTGGAAAAGCTTCACTTTATTAAAAACAGCTAAAGTAGCATGAAGCCACTGAGTAATGAACTAAGCTACTGTTATTTTTAGTTAATTACTCCTCAACACTGATGATGATACAGTCCGTGACATCAACCACATCCTCCTTTCCTTGTCATCCCCCATTCACCCCCATCTGTAAACACTAACCATGTCGTTTCTTTCACTCCTAGCTCTACCAGTTGAGCTAATTGTGGTGTAACCCAATACTGGCACCGTGCCGTAACATGTCCCAAAGTTTCCTGACAGCCAATCAGCATAGAGCCTCATAATGCGACGTGTTGCACTTAGCCGTGCTGTAAAAGACCTCCATTCAGTAATAATCAAACCGTATGAAAGAGGCAACCCGCGTGAAAATAAGCCAGGTTTGATGAGAAAACAATCAGTGCCTGCTGAGTTCATGCTCAGTGGCAAACACTGCAAATCTCCAAAGGACGGTTGAGGTTTTGGCGGGGAGCTAGCGTAAGTGCCAGCTACATCATCCGGGGCCAGTTTTGACACTTGCCCGACACATCCTGTTCCCCACGCTCCGTGGAGTATTTTACTACGTATGTAACATGTTCACACATTTATATAATGCACAGACATAGTCTATAAATGTATATGTTTCATGTGAGGTAAAACAGGTATTGTAAACGAACTGGAGAAAAGGCACATACATAAACATAAATAGTACCTTTAGTGGTACAAGAGCTTGTCAAAAGGGCAGTATAAAGGGACCACAATGAACCTTATTTACACCTAAAAGATTACTTTGCACAGTCGAATGCATACGCTTACAAAGCGTTCTGTATTTGATTGCTTGCTAAAAAGTTAATACAGGCTCACGGTGTCCAGATATTTGAATGATTATGAATTAGATGTTGTATGGAGATAAAGCTCATTTTCAGCAGCATTACAGCACACCGTGAGTATATATTAGCACTGGTAGTTGTTTGCATTTGGCATCTGATGAATCATTTGGACCCAGGAACAGTGAGGTGTGATGTCGGACTTGACTTTGAGTGATTTGTTGTTGACATCACCAGTAGTTTGTTGTCGTTCCATCTCCTCCATTTTTCTTGGGGCTGGAGCAGTGTTGCCACCTCATGGATAAAATAAGTGCAAACTAAATTCAAGGTGCTTATGCAAGCATATGCATTCAGGTTGTGTGTATACTGTGCTAATGCTGAAATGCACGTCACACACACACACACACCGTGTGCTCACCTAAGCACAGTGTTTCTTAACTCCAGTCTTGGGGACCCACATTCAGCTCATTACCTTGCTAGTGTGTTAAATAAGGAGACATCTAAAACATTCTGGGAGGTGGGTCCCGAAGATTGGAGTTGAGAAACACTGCCTTAGTATACGAGTAAAAGTATACTTTAGTACTGTCTTGAACACCCTTTGAAGAAATTGTTGAATAAAGTTGTTATTTTTGTTTTGTTTTTGCACATAAAAAGTATACTTGTAGCTTCATAAAATTATGGTTGAACTACTGATGTCACATGGACTATTTTAATGATGTCCCTGCTACCTTTCTGGGTTGATCGTGGTAGTTCCATTGCTGTCTATGCAGTGTCCGAAAGCTATCGAATTTCATCAAAAAATCTTATTTTGTGTTCCGAAGATGAACGAAGGTCTTATGCGTTTGGAACGACATGAAGGTAAGTAACTAATAGAATTACAATTTTTGTGTGAACTATCCCTTTAAGGATTCTGCACCGGTGACAAACTGTTGAAGCCCTAAAGCAAGGGCATCCAATCCTGCTCCCGGGGGGACTGTCCTGCAGAATACAACTCCAATCGTAATTAAACACCTGAACGAGCTAATCAAGGTCTTCAGGATCACTAGAATCTTCCAGGTAGGGATGGGATGGGATAATGGTGCGCTCAAGTCATGTCAGATAGATTGTATTTATGAGCTGAATGCACATGCATGCCACCACAGAGTCGTTATTTCGGGTGGGAGACCCCCGAGTTGGGGGCGTCAGTGAGAAAACATGTCGGATGCGATGGATGCAGCCAAAGACTGTAAATATGCAGCATCTGTAATGATGATACATTTGTTGAAATAAATAAAATGATTTTTTTTTATGTACAATAAAACTATACAAGTTGCATATACCCAATATGATATTATTGTATAATAACCACATAATAAAAAAATGATTCAGTTTATATCACATTCATAAAATGATTAAAAAAAAATATGCACACTCTTTAGTCTTCATTATGTAGATGTAGAGTTAACTTTTTCTTTTTTGAATTTTAGGTATAGGCACTGATAAGCTACTACAAAATATATTGTAGAAACGTGATTTCCTGTAAAGCTGCTTTGCAACGATTTGTATCATGAAAAGCACTATACAAATAAACTTGAATTGAATAGGTAGAAAAGTTAAATCGCCATCTTGTTCCAACCAAAGTGACTTGAACGCACCTGATGTTGTAATTACAACATGTCAACACGTAAACATGAACTTCCCAGGAGGACTTGAATGCACCATTAGTTGTAACTAAACTCCGAAGGACATGGACTGAACAATTTTTACATATTACATCCAACAGTGTTTTAAACTGTCCTGTATAAAATCTGATCTTATGAGAATGCCTTCCAACAATCGCGAAAACAAAAACACCGTAAGACTAAATCAAATCTCATTCATAGACCCCTGTTTTTCCGGCTGTCGGCATGAGTTAATTACAGGGAATCTTTTCGCATACAGTACAGCCGCTGTCTGGAAAATCGGCAGGTGTGTTCTGTACACTCCCAGTTTGCAAGCCCGCGTGTTTACGCATACGTGTGCGTCCGATGTGGAAGTGCGTGTGTGTCCGGGTGGATATGCTCATGTGTGTTTGTTTCCAGAGCTGAGGAAGAGTGTATAGGTGGTGGTGGTGTGAGGTTGAGGGTGGTCAGAGTCTCCCCTACCTCACTGGCCCAGGAGCCGAGGGCCTCTTTGACTCAGTAGTGGCCTTGTGCTACTGGAGTCTGATAGTCTGGCACTTTTTTTCCACCCCGAATGGACAGGGAGGGCTGGAGAAATGGAGTGAGTGATTTCTAAATCCATAACTCCACCATGTGGCTTATGACCATGCGTGGAGGAAGGGTGTAGACATAGAGCGAAAGGGCGAAAAGAGAGCAAAAGAGACATATGTAACCCAGCGAGAGAGGAAGAAGGAGCGAGCTGAAATGAAAGAGCCATTCTTGTTCATTTTGTTCACATTTTTGCTCTGGTATGGAGCTTAACTGGAAGACTTCTTCTCTCTTTGCCCCTACCTTGGCTGGTGTTCCAACCCGACACCTAATCCGCTGCTATATTGCCATAACATTTTCATAAGTGCCCATCGCTGTAGAATAACAGTTTCAGATGAATTGAAGAAATGCTCCTTTATGAGGGAAATGACACAAGCTATTAGCCTTCACCGCAGCCAGTTCTTGATATATTTTACTAGGTAAGAAGAAAATAATAATTAATGCGAGTCTACTGCTGTGTGCGCTTGCAATCTAGGGAACGTATCCTTGTGGTAAACTGGCTTGATTGCATGATGAATGAGGAAGGAATAGGCAAGCCATCATAGTAACTAGCTCCTAGTGAGCGGTGCGTAAGCCGTTCGTGTTAGTGGAGCATAATATCTCATATCAGAAGGTTCAATAATGTCAAAACTGAGATATTAGAACTGCATAAGCCCCTCGTCGACCTTCTGGTCAGTAGGTGTTCTTCCCCGCGGGCTTAACAAGACCATTCCAGTTGATTTATGTCTAAATGCTCTCATTCTGGCACGGCGGAATCTGATACGGAGTAGAAATAGACAGAGTGCTTATCTTTACTGCCCAAAGAAACAAGAGAGGGTGTGTCTGAGGGCTCGGGCTGGTTTGTTAAAGTTGTCAAAGAAGTCTCTGGCCGCTGGTAAAACTAATGACAAAATTGAAACAGTCTGTGCTCTGAATGGCACGTTTGACGATTTATCCTCTCAATGTACAAATCTATACACTAATTTGTCCTAAGGGACTCTGAGCGCTGTTATGGGGCTGAGTTCCTGTGGCAGTAGCGTTGCTAATGAATTTAGCACGGCCGAGGCAGGGCTGGGCTACTGATAGAAAAGAGCTAAGGTGAGGCATATCTAAGTGCTTACAAAAAAAGACTGAATGTGGAGCTTGTGGCACGGCGTTATTGATGAGCAACAGATTTGGAGATTGGCGTGTCCAAAACATTACTAATAAGAGTTAGTTGACATGTAGTTATTTAAAGTCAATGTCTAAAGGGGACCATCAAAATGATATGCAACCAAATAGAAAATAACTCAATAACACACCCAAAAACCAGCCCAATTATACGGGGCTTATTTAAAGAAACTCAAATCCTGTCAAACCTTGTGCTGTTGAAAACCTGCATGACTTCCTTTCTTCTGTGGAACCAAAAATAACATATTTTTAAAAGGTCCATATAATCCTCCAGCATTCATTAAGATTCATCCCACAGACAAAAGTCATACAGGTTTGGAACGACATGAGGGTGAGTAAATAATAGATGTTTGCTTTCCAGGTGAATTCTCCTTCAAGACGGTTCAGACAACTACTCACTAGCTGATTCTGAAATTATGTAGTTGCCCATATCTATCCCATGCACCGCTTTCAGTGTGGCCGCCTGTCTGCCTGACTCCGTGTGTGTGTGTGTGTGTGTGAGTGAGTGTGTGTGTGTGTGTGTGTGTGTGTGTGTGTGTGTGTGTGTGTGTGTGTTTGCCTGGACCGGGCAGTTTGGTTTGGCACTGCACCTTCAGGCTGTGGAAACATTGCCCGACATGCAACAGGGGAATCACCAGAGCGAGAAAGAGAGAGAGATTGACAGGACCAACACCATTAGGCTCACAGTGTGCAGTCTTAATGTGGCGACTTATTGGCATAACTTTATAATACCTTCAGTTTTAGATGTATGTACAGCAAATGTCACATTTTGTGTTTGTGTGTGACTCTGGCCTTGCACTAAGGGTCATAAAAATAAAAGTGCAACCAAACATTGTGATTAACATATATATGGTCAAAAATCAACTGGAAAAAACGCACCTGTGGCAAAAATTTTGCACAATATTATATTGCTTCTTGCATGTTTCGCAACATTAAGTAAGTGTCCAGTGAGTGGGGCTAAAAGCATGTTCAGCTTTATTAAAAATAAACGTGAATTTGGCAACGTCTTTTATGTTGGTAGTTGTATGTATATTATCAAAATATTTTAGAAATAAATGTCTGGTGAGTGGTACTAAAATGTGAATGTTCTATAATGTCCTACCTTAAATCCAAATGATAGTTAAACAAAAGCAATAATAGAATAAACACTTGTTAATTGTGACGTGTTTTACGGTGCTTGTATTGAAACACTTTGCATCATAAGTGCATGCTGTACCAGGTGCGATACCGAGCAATTTACCTACATCAGAAAATCCGCATACATGGTGATGGTGATGCAAATATCAAAATGTGTTAGTTTACAAATCATGTAGTATGGTAAACGAGTTTGAGGTCATGGAATAGAATTTTTCAAACCCCAAAAGTTGGCGTTTTACTGCCACTAGCACTCATTTCACCTGGAAACTACAGTGAATTGTATATATAGCTATATATAGGTCTTATGTTGCTCTCATTTTGCAAAGGATATACAAGTGCCATGTAATGCATGCTCCTGAATGAAATTCTGATGTTCATGCTCTATATAGGCTATCATTTCTATTTAAAGCATTATTTTAAAATCTGCATTGCAACTTAATTTGACTCGTAAAATAAATTGGTGATTTCTGTCAAAGCATTTTAGAATTCAATTAACTCCATTTGGGTCTAAAATCTGAAATCAGCTCGTACAAACTAAAGCACTTAGATGTGATAAAGGGAGGTATTGTTTACTGGAATCATTTACATTTTGTACTTACTGCTTGATTGACAAGTTCGTTGATTACATCTGTATTTACTTATTCACATAATCACTTAAATATCTGGTCTACATCTAACTTAAACAATGACATTATGTAAAGTGCAGGCCTCCATGACACTTTGACCTCACTAACACCAGAAGCCTGTAACCTGTGTAAACACTTTGCCTATTTTAACAACATTCCTACTGAATAAAGCAAAGTTTCACATCATTTGTGAGGCCAATAAATGCACTGAAGGCCACTGCGAGAGCCTAATACACTTTATAGCAATAATTAGAGGCAGGTAGACAACGTTACGGGGAAATAAAGGGTGCAGAACGGCCCATGGATGTGAGGTGCTGACCTCATTCATATAAAATCGACTTATCCAGCAGGTAAACAAGCAAGTTTAGTGCAGAAGAGTGGAAGGCTGTGGAAGTGTGGCTTTTAACTGGGATTAGCACTCTGTAAGTCCAGAGACGGCTGCTGATACTGACAGCTTTATGGTCATATGATCAGAGGTGCCATGCCAGAAGCCAACAACAAGCTCGAATCTGTAAGTGAAGAGGGAAAAAAAACGGTTGAAAAGACACAAAAGATGTCTTGAGCAGCAAATCAGCATATTATAATGATTTCTGAAGGATCACAGCAGACTGAACATTCAGAATTGCATCACAGGACTAAAATAGTTTTTAGATCATATTCACAGAGAAAACTGTTCTCCTAAATTCTAATAATATTTTAAAATTGTACAGTTTTTATTGTATTTTTGACTAAATAAATGCAGCCTCAATGAGCATAATACACACGCACACACACACACACACACACACACACACACACACACACACACACACACACACACACAAAGGTAGTTCATTTTGTTACAAAAAGTCATTTATTTATGTCTTTATTAACTGGTCCCTTTATATTAACTGGCCTTAACTACTTTGTACTTGTCTTTAAATTAGTCATTGACAATGCACTTATCGTGTACATGTTTCTACATATATATATTTAAAATACATGCATGTAATAACATCTGTAATACATTTCTTTAATTACATTTATAATTACACTGTTGACATCCCTTACAACTTAACCCACCCTTAAACCAACCCATACCACCAAACCTCTCCTAACCTTACCCGTATCCCACCCTTAAACCAACCCATACCACCACACCTCTCCTAACCTTACCCGTATCCCACCCTTAAACCAACCCATACCACCAAACCTCTCCTAACCTTACCCGTATCCCACCCTTAAACCAACCCATACCACCACACCTCTCCTAACCTTACCCGTATCCCACCCTTAAACCAACCCATACCACCACACCTCTCCTAACCTTACCCGTATCCCACCCTTAAACCAACCCATACCACCAAACCTCTCCTAACCTTACCCGTATCCACCCTTAAACCAACCCATACCACCAAACCTCTCCTAACCTTACCCGTATCCCACCCTTAAACCAACCCATACCACCAAACCTCTCCTAACCTTACCCGTATCCCACCCTTAAACCAACCCATACCACCACACCTCTCCTAACCTTACCCGTCTCACCCTTAAACCAACCCATACCACCAAACCCTCCTCTCCTTACCCGTATCCCACCCTTAAACCAACCCATACCACCACACCTCTCCTAACCTTACCCGTATCCCACCCTTAAACCAACCCATACCACCAAACCTCTCCTAACCTTACCCGTATCCCACCCTTAAACCAACCCATACCACCAAACCTCTCCTAACCTTACCCGTATCCCACCCTTAAACCAACCCATACCACCAAACCTCTCCTAACCTTACCCGTATCCCACCCTTAAACCAACCCATACCACCAAACCTCTCCTAACCTTACCCGTATCCCACCCTTAAACCAACCCATACACCCACACCTCTCCTAACCTTACCCGTATCCCACCCTTAAACCAACCCATACCACCAAACCTCTCCTAACCTTACCCGTATCCCACCCTTAAACCAACCCATACCACCACACCTCTCCTAACCTTACCCGTATCCCACCCTTAAACCAACCCATACCACCACCTCTCCTAACCTTACCCGTATCCCACCCTTAAACCAACCCATACCACCAAACCTCTCCTAACCTTACCCGTATCTCACCCTTAAACCAACCCATACCACCACACCTCTCCTAACCTTACCCGTATCCCACCCTTAAACCAACCCATACCACCAAACCTCTCCTAACCTTACCCGTATCTCACCCTTAAACCAACCCATACCACCAAACCTCTCCTAACCTTACCCGTATCTCACCCTTAATAGCAGCAAACATGTTTTAGGTTGCACTTTACAGTAAGTGCACTTACATGTACTTACAGTGTACCTACCTAAAAAGGTACTGGTAATAAAACCACATGGGGTAGAGTTAGGTTCAGGGGTAGGTTCAGAGTTAGTACTTAGATATTACCTAGTTATTGTAATCACTATAATAAGTTATAGTATGTAAATGATGAATAGGACTGTAAAATAAATGCTACCATGTTTTGCAATACATTATATATTTTTGATGTAAGTAAATAGTAGTTAAGGTCACCTAATATAAAATAGGACCCATTTATTAATTTGGAAAGTTTCAGCTTTTTCAAATATTATTTTCAATGACTTGCATTTTATTTTATTTTTCTGCCGCTATTGGAGCTTACATGTGTTTCTGCAGAATGACACGGAGTCTCGTTACATTGCAGAGGACAGTGACAGTTTCCTCATGGCAGGCTGTACTGAGTCAGACCGTAGAGCAGCAGCGCATTGGACGCTTTCTGCTCCGCTCTATTAGCTCAGTGTGCTGTGTCAACCAGCCGTTACAGCAGACAGCATAAACACACGGTCACCTGGAAACTCTGGGTGTAACCAGGGTGCGGGACCATGGGTTAGGCGTCAAAACCTCTGCCGAGAGTGACAATGCAAAGTTTACGGGGTCCACAACACTGCGCTGTGCGGCCAAGGTGGAAAAACACTGCTGACATCACTTGCAATGACGCGTCAGAGCCAACACTTTACCGTTGACAAGCTCTTGTTTACGGACCTCAGCTACGTGCTGCCGAGAGCACAAAGACGGCCTTTTCCCCCTGTGCTCCACCTCGGCCCCGGAGAGAGCAATTTGGGGGTTACATGCGTCTGGAATGGAAATGTTAGGTGGAAGCTAGGCGCCACCTCCGAAGCTGACGTCGAATGTTTATGCTTGGGATGTTAACAAGAGATTTCTGCAGTTCTTTTACAGCAGGGTACAGAACGAGACACAAACATTTCAGCTTTTACCTGCTCCAATCGAGTGGTTCCCAACATGCATGTTCTTCATGGAAAGCAGCTGGTTTTCACATGAGGTCAGGAGAGTTCATGAGAAAGCAGGAACACATGTTGCATGGCACTTCACACACACGGACACACATCCCTGCCAGTAACCAGCGCTGCTCCCATATTTATCCAATCACACATACGCAAGCTGGAAGAAGCCAGTGATTTTGTCTTCCGCTATTAGCGAGCAGTAACAGCATTTAGACATTGCACTGTGGCAAGGATTTCCTGAATGCAATGGGAACACAGTGACATTGTCTTAAAAAAAACATGTCCAAACAGCTTCCATAACCATACTTTTCCATTGCACTGATTTCTATAAAAAGTAACTGGGTTAAATCTCTCGATGATCATATTTGCCTAGCGTGTTGTTTTGTGTTCTTCGTGCGTTCTACAACAAGATGTGATGACACACAGAGTGCTCTTCATGAATGGTAAAAATGACCACGAGAATAACAGCTAAAACTACACCATTTAGAGTTTAATAGAGAATGCCTTCTAAATTCAAATTAAATTCTCAAATTTGAAATGAGGTGGCAAACATCATGCCACATTCGAACTCCCATTTGAATGCAAAGAAGAAGAAATAAGAGCCATTAAAATGTAAATATATTCATGGATCTCCAGTTATTTTGGAATTACAAAAGCACATTAAAATTGTTATTGACAACTGTGTTTAAAGTTGTGGCACAAATCTTCAAAGTTTGGTTTATAGTCAAGTCACCTTTATTTATATAGCGCTTTTAACAATACAGATTGTGTCAAAGCATTTAACAGTATCAAATTGGAGGATAGAGTGTCAGTAATGTATAATAATAAGATTAAACACTCAATTTTCAGTTAAAGGCATCTCAGACAGACAGGCAGACCACATTATTTCCCAGAACGTAAGACCTGTTTTGCAACACTCTGTTTCTGGAACAAAAAAATACAAATAATAATCATAGGAACATTTTTTATTTTATTTATCATAACTTATAGACAGATCTACTCAGAGCTATGCTTTTGTTGAAGCCATTTCTTTGCATCATTTTTAAAATGTGTAATCATGTTTAACAGCTGAATTATTGGTGAAAAACTACATTACCCATAATTCCAGCAGAGTTAAGGCCAGCAAATTGTGCCAAAACCCCTCCTTCCATGAAGTGCCACAAATGTTACAATCGAGTCAGACACCATACACTCTCAAAACACTTCAATATTGGTGTATATACGGATATGTTGCAATAAACTTTCAATATGCAATCAACAACTTTAAATGAATAGTTGTATTTTTCTCCATAGTTTATAATTCGATCATATCTCTCACAGAGCTTCATATAGTTTGTAGTTCTTTACCTCATTAATACCATTAAGTTCAAAATCTTGTACCTTTGTCTTTTTGTTCGATTTTTATATTTATTTATTTGCGTCAAATCAAAGTTTGCAATGTTGTAATTCCCCTCTGATTTGGTTGGTTCGATTCGTGGCTTATAACTGAGAAATGAAAATTTCATAAAAATCACAAATTAATGGAACAAATACTTCTAGTGAACCAATACCACTGAAAAAGTGGACAGGTGCCATTGCACTTTATTGTAACTCGTTAAAGGGATAGTTTTACTCACCTCAAGCCATTCTATGATGACTATCTTCTTTCTGATGAATCCAATCAGAGTTATTTTGAAAAACGTCCTGGCTCTTCCAAGCTTAGTAAATGGCTGTTGTTTTTCAATAGTCCAAAAGAAGTCCAATAAAGTGCATCCATCCATAATAAAACGTGCCTCATACGGCTCCGGGGAGCGCCTCCTGTAGCAAGTCGATGCATTTTTGTAAGAAAAATATTTATATTTAAACTCTATAAACAGTGATCCGTAGACTATTAATAAAATAACAGCCATTCACTGTCATTATAAAGCTTGGAAGAGCCAGGACGTTTTTAAATATGACTCCGATTGGATTCGTCATATACACCTAGGATGGCTTGAGGTGAGTAAATCATGGGGTAATTTTCATTTTTGGGTGAACTATACCTTTAAGTCCACTTCCTGTCAGTCTGATTTAAATTCTAGATCAGATTATTATGGGTGTGGCCAATTCGATTCAAATTCAAACTCATAAATGGAAAGGGAGTCTAAATTCTTCCCAGAATGCAGCAGGAAAGTGCAGGTTTCCCAGCTGCACATGGCACTACGTTCCTATCAAAAGTAATTTCATTAAGCTTGCGTCTTTTTACACATGCATACGAAATGCCATTGTTGCTTTTCTGCTCTCCTCCAATTACGTCGACATGGCACAGGCCTGCTCGAGCTAAAAATCACAATTCTGATCTAGGGTGACATTGAATCAAGTTTCATTTAAGCTGGACCTTTTACAGAAATCAATTCAAGACTGTTGTTCCTCTCCAGCGTCACGCTCGACCAGCAGAATCAATGCCAGACACTCATGAACCACAAGATAACCTAATAATACTCAGACTTTCTTGTGTAAAATGTGTAATATTTAAAGGAAAGGTTGAAGATCCACACCTGTTTGTGTGTATTTTTTGGACATCTTTTGTTTATTCTGTTATACTTTAAAACTGGCATATTGTTAATAAATGAATCCACATGATTTGATCCACATGACATCTTTTATTGATTTGATTGACACTTCCCTTTATTCGATCATAAATTAATATGTTTGGATAAAACGCTTTTTGAGTTTTTCTAAAAGCCACATTTGGGTTCACCATCCAAAAATCATCTACCTAAAGCCAAACGAGAAGATTACATTATAAACTACTGCTTTACAGAGATGACCTCCAGGATTAGGAAGACAATGATAAGTCCAAGTGAATCTGATTATATCTGTGATATGATTCTAAGTTAAGACCACCACAGAATAGACTAAATATAGGGTTAGCTAATGCTTTCTTGCCTGGCTGATCATCCTTAGACTTATGAAGTTGCTGTTTTAACTGACACATGCAATTTTTGGACTTTGAAAACCAATTTGACAGATGAAATGCTGAAAATATGCACCGGACTCAGTTGATGGTGCTGATTTGACAATATTCCCTTTCTGGATGCATATTAGGTACGTTTATAAATGCACACATTTTCATTAATCGTAATGAGTTAAATCTAATTTCAGATTACGAAAGGTGTTTCTATGAAACCCTAAACATTGAAATCAATTTCACATATTAATTTACATGTGCATTATTCTGAAGAAAACCTCAGCGCATGTCCCAAAAGATATGTAAATACATTTCAAAATCTTCAAAAAGTAACCAAAATATATTTGCTTAAAAATGTTGTTTCAGTAAATGTGCTTCCAGCTACAGTAATTAAGTGACAAAACCAATATATCCATAGCCAAGAATGTACAAAAGTCTGATATTGTTTTATCTTCTGTTTAAATTCAATGAATAATTATGTAGGACATTTTTAAAGGACATTTACGTAAACACATTTGACTTTTTTTTGGAGGGGGGAGTATACTATATATTTTTAAAGCATTTATAAATATATTTTGCCTTCTATATATTTCAGTCTGAGAAAGCACAGTCGTGTCACAATTATCGGTCTATAAAATGTGTAATTATGCTTGACAATGTTCCACAAAAAAAGGATATGAAAAGTACATTAATAACATTTATATGATATATTTACACACACACACACACACACAGACACACAGAAACATAAACACACACACACACACACACACACAGACACACACACACACACACACACACACACACACACACAGACACACAGACACACACAGACACACACACACACACACACACACACAGACACACAGACACACACATAGAGAGACACACACACAGACACACAGACACACACACACACACACACACACACACACACACAGACACCACAGACACACACACACACACACACACCACACACACACAGACACACAGACACACACATAGAGAGACACACACACAGACACACAGAAACACAGACACACACATAGAGACACACACACAGACACACAGAAACACAGACACACAGACACACACACACACACACACACACAGACACACACAGACACACACACACACGCACATATATATATATAATGAAAATATAAAAGCTAAAAGCATTTTTTTTTCTATATAATTCTTCCTTGTTTCTCACACAGCATGAATACATCTTTAAACATATAGTTGCATGTATAGATGTGAATATACAGTATATATATATATATATTTATATATAGATGCATGCCTTTAGAAAAGTTTAAGAAAGGGGAACCCAAAGGGAATCCTTGACATCAAACAGTCTGAAAACCTGCGACAGCATTTTACAATTATTTTTGATTCATCATAATTTCCCACTAGTTCACTGGAGTAGAAATCCCTCACGTGTACCAGAGTGAGTGGCAGGAATATTACACACGAAGAAAATCCATTACTGGAAATAAGAGAGCAAATTAGACATTACTGGAACATGCATTGAAGAATGTCTTGTTTCCCAAGATTAGCTCAAACACTTACATTCTTTTAAGGGATTGCAGCTCTGCTGAAGGTCAGAAAGACAGTTTTTCCATTTGATTCATCAAGGCCTGCTTGCTTTTTATAACAGTTATTTCTTTAGCTCTGACTATTTTACAGGTCTGCTTGAATCATGTAATCCCATAACCAATAAAAAAAAATTGCTTTACCGCACACCAATGTCTACCGCCAAGATGAATTCAGTCTATTAGTTACCAAACATGATTTAGTCCAGTTGGCAAAGCAGTTTGTCATTGAGTACAGATCCCTCATTTACCAGTTTATGCAAACCAGGTATTTGAGATATAACAATATTTCCCTGCCAGTTCAATATCCAGACCGCAAACAATCATAAAATCAATTCATTAAAAATTGATTCTTAGAAGGCTACAAATCTTGAAGTGTCATTGTTATTGATTTGGAAACATTACTGTACAAATGTAGTAGAAAAAGAGGAAGAAGAAAACCTGTTGTAACAATTACAAATGAGTGAACCCTTGTGAAAATGAAGTGCACTTAATTGCATGCACACTTGTTGTGTACTTAAATTATCCATTAAAAGTATACTTAAAAAATGTCCTCGCAGATAACATATTAATAATAATGAAATACAATGCCATTTAAGTTCTTAAGAAGGTATGCTTCTTAACAAATTTGAGCACACTTTTAAAACACCACTTTTGTAATAATGTTAAATTAAATGTACCTTAAAATACATGTTTTAATAGTTATGTTTCAATAATATTTGTCATGCTTAAAAGTAGTACACTTGATGTATTGATTAACATACCGAAGCACATGTAAAAGTCCTGATCATCATTTAACTTTAGTGTGTTATAGAAATGTGTCACTGTGTCAGTGTCTCCGCAATGGATGCTCTGCAGTGAATGGGTGCCGTCAGAATGAGAGTCTGATAAAAACATCACAATAATCCACACCACTCCAGTCCATCTGGAGAAGACAGAAGCTGAAACAAATCCATCATTAAGATGTTTGAACTAAAATACGAGTCCATAATCCATAATAACGCTCCTCCAGTGAAAAAGTGCATCTCCTGTTGTCTCTCATATCAAAATCCATCCACATATTTGTTTAGAGCTTGTTTTGGCTTGTAAACGGTGCTTTATCTCTCTCCTGATTCAGACCAAAACACTTTTTTACTGGAGGAATCATTGATTATGGACACGTATTTTAGTCAGAATCAACAGCATGAAGTTAAAAATGTCTAAATGATGGATTACTGTGTGTAGATGTGGATTATTGTGATGTTTTTATCAGCTGTTTGGATGCTCATCCCGACGGCACCCATTCACTGCAGAGGATCTATTGCTGAGACACTGATGCAGTGACACATTTCAAAAAATCTGATGAAGAAAAACTCATCTACATCTTTTGTGACCTGAGAGTTAACATTTACATTGTTGGGTAAACTGTTCCTTTAATACAGTACGTACTCTTTTTAGAAATATGCTACGTCTCTTGTACACATTTCAGGAAAGGCTTTTACGCAAGCCTTCGCGAGGTGAAAGGTGAATAAACATGCTGCCTCTGCCGCCCATGTGGTCGTGCTCAGGGGTCAAGCTAACAGGGAGGCATGCATGAGCCGTATTTTATTTTCATCAAAACAGTTCTGATAACCAGACAAAGTTAACAAAGAGTAAATCGACACCGAGATAAGCACATTTCAAAACCTGTTTGCCTCAGCGCTACAGAAATGTGAGAAGCGCTCACATGATTTAATTAGAGAAACTTAAACCACTACTGCATAGCACTGAACTCCCCTCCCTGGATGATCCCGTATCCTCCGGAGAGGTAAATACTGAAAACTCATTTCCAGCGTCTTTGTTTAGCTCCAACTGTTGCCTGGTTGGCGTTTTTAGGCTGTGGGGGGTCGTCTAACTCAAACCATCTGACCCACTGAACAATTTACATAAAGTCAAAGCAAAAGTTGTCTTCCATCATAACCGAGGCACTGTAAAGCGCACACGTGTGGGTCAGGTTTCCATCTTCACCGGAGGTGGTCCGCAGCGGCCTGCTTCATACTGTATATAATCTGCCCGGCTTAACCTGGGTTATGGACTACTTATCACACAAAACAATGGTCAGGGCAAAACCGCAGCTGCAGAGAAGCCGTATGGAAGAGTGAAATCCAACCCTGAGAAAACTTTACTGCGATTATAGGCAGACCTAAGATGGGGATTACAACAAGAGACGATCCAGCGACTCGATAACAGTAGGGCGGTCACGTGTGTGCGTGAGGGCACCGTGCTCCTGTGTTTGAAGAGAAAATATATGCAACACATGTCCTCTGCTAGCGTGAAAGGGTGTTGAAAAGAAACGGTTCCAGAAGCGAAGGCCTGCGTGCCGCCGAGGTCCCGCTGACAGATCGGCCGAAGCTTTTTCCAAACTTTCACAGCTACTCAGACCAAACAGTGGATTCCACGGCTGTTCAGAAGAAACAGGGCCAGTGAAGGTGGAGGGAAAAATGACATGTGGCCATAGGGACGTTAAAGGTTCTGGTAGAGCGGCACCATTAATCGCATGTGATATCGATTGTGCGTCTCGTCAGTAAAGCCGTTCGTTGATTAGCAGTGTAGGGGGTAACGCATTACAAGTAACGCGAGTTACGTAATAATATTACTCTTTTTAAGTAACTAGTAAAGTAACGCATTACTTTTTGATTTACTAGAAAATATCTGAGTTACTTTTCTCCATTTATTGATGACATGCCGTGTGAACATGTTACTGTAGATCTAATCTAGACTAAATATGAACGTGTATTAATTCATCCCACTCGCAAAAAACAGATTCAGTATTCATCAAAATGAATTAAAACAGTGAAACTCAGAATATGACACGAACCTGCAATAATTAAATATGTTAAACAACACAAATATATCTAATCTCATTTTATTAACCGATGTGTTTGCTGCTGATCTTTGATGATCAGTTCAATCATAATAATAATCAAACATGACTTTAGATAAACTAACAATTGTGCTTCATTGTTTTTTATCACTGAAGAGAGTTAAATGTTTTCCTGTGTTCTTCTGTACAGACGTGATTTACTCGTCCTTCAGTCTGAGGTTTATTCATCACACTTTTTGGTGTGAAAGACTTTTATATTTGCTATAAATATAACTTCTTGTATTAAAAACAAACAATCAAGCCCTGCTCATATTTAAAAAGTAACGTGAAAGTAACGCAAAAGTAATGTAACAATTACTTTCCATAAAAAGTAACTAAGTAACGTAATTAGTTACTATTTTAGGGAGTAACGTAATATTGTAACGCATTACTTTTAAAAGTAACTTTCCCCAACACTGGTGATTAGTAGTAAACGTCCATCAAATGGAGCATTTACTACACAAAGCCGTAGTTCGCTGACAAGCTACGCAATATCATGTTCATAAACGCAGATGAATAACATTTAATTATGAACGCAATACTGCGTAGCTTGTCAGCGATCTACGGCTCTGTGTAGTAAATGACGCTCCATTTGATGGACGTTTACTACTAATCACAGAACCGGCTTTACTGACGAGACACGCTTGACAATCACATGCGATTAATGGTGCAGTCCTAGGTTCTGGCACTTTAGCCCGATTCGGACGGTAATCACTTCTCATGGGGACGTGAGTGATTTTCATTATTTACAGGGGTTAGTCTGTGATTTTATCTGAATCCGGAATACCTGTGTTTTTATCCCAACACTTTTGATACCAATACAATGCTAAAAAATACAATTAAAATAATTAAATAATGTCAGTTTATTATTACTAAAAACAATCTAAACGTTTGGGGTCAGTAAGATTTATGTCTTCTGCTCACCAAGCCTGTATTTATTTGAACAGAAATGAAATAAAACACCAATATTGTGAAATATTATCACCATTTAAAACAGCTGTTTTAAATGTGAATACATTTTATTCAAATGTAATTGTGATCAAAGTTGTATTTTCAACATCATTAAATTATTCACAGCACAGTCTTCAGTGTCATGTGATCTTCAGAAATCATAATAATATGCTTATTTGCTGCTCAATAAACATTTCTGATTATTAGCAATATTGAAATCTAAAACTATGATACGTTTTACTTTTCAGGATTATTTGATGAAAGTTCAAAAGACCAGCATTTATTTTAAATTGAACCTTAGGGAACATTATAAATGTCTTTACTGTCAGTTTTGATCAATTTAATAATCCTTGATGAAGAAAGTATTATTTTTAACCCCCCCCCCCAAAAAAAGTATAATAATTAAAACAGCTTAAAGTTAAAAGTTTTCCAGTGACAGTAACTATATATAAAGATCCATATTTTGCAGTTTCAACATCATGAACTTTGATGACTGCTAGATAATAGAAGTATTAACAAACTCAAGCAAGACAGAAAACCAAAGCGTAGACCATTTGAAGTGCGCTTCCGCCTCCAGGGAATCTGTTTATCCACAACCGGGAATCCGTCTGCATTTGATGCTTGGTTTTCAGTGTTTGCTCTCCTGGTAGATCTAGCATTTTAATGAGAAGCAGATGTTTCAGAGAAGGGACCGGACGTGTTACAGTAGCCGCAGTCCTCAGTCCCGCTGATACAAGACAGCACATATAGGACTATATTTACTTGCATTCTGCTGGAAAACAAAAACAAAGATTTGCGATCATACATATGACACCACTAGCTCATGCATCCAATATAAACATTCAGTGCAGCAAATCTAATGACCTAGCAGGGCCGTGCAGAGACCTTTGGAGGGGCATGTGCTCAAAGTATAAAAGGGGCACATGGTAAACGGCTTTAAATAGGGCTGTGCTCCTTGCTGATATGTGTATCGAAATGGATCCTTCTGCATTGATACAGCAGCACATGCCATGACGTGGGTTTGAAAAAGAAACACAGAACAGAAAAGACTATTTTAACTTTAAATATTAAAGACATTTGTTGCACCTCTTAATTATTCTGGGAAAATATTATTATTATTGATGTTGTTATTGAGTTTACAGGGTATGGTGGTTTTCCTGTTGCGAACACTACTGTTGTTGTTAAAACAATATTCATGTCTTATTTAAAATATAATTGTTCATAGGAAAACATTGTACAAATATTGTAGCCCCTTGATGCAGCTAACCGTGCTTCCACAGGCTACACACAGCAATATTAACAACAGCTGTGTATTATTCAATAATATAGGTTTACAAGCTCCGCTGAGAACTCCACTTACCGGCAGTCGCGGACGTTATTGAAGGCATCCTAAAGGTGTCTTAATGTGAGAGATCGTCAGGTGAAAGTCATCATGTGGATCATTTAATTTACAGCTAAACTATTATTACTTCATTTCACTAATAGTTAGATTGGGCAGGCCTTCACAAAAGGCGTTGAATTACAAAAAATAAAAATAAAAATCCTTGACAAAAGGGCAATTTGGCATCAAGGAGAAAAGGGGCAGGTGCTCAAGCACCCACGGCTGCCCCCTCTGCATACTGATACTGAAATATGAAAACATGACTAGGCCCGACACAAATAGAGATAACTTGGATTATTGTGCACTTTAAAATGCCTCAGGTTGTGTATGTAACCCTGGTTCCTTGAAGGAACGAGATGCTGCATCCGGTAAGATGCTTTAGGGAACGTCATCAGCGTTAGCAGCTCTGAATATCATGTGTAATCAGTCCAAATGATGGGCGAGACGTCTCGGGCGGGGTGACGTAATGACCAGCTGGTATAAAAGCACGTGCAATGCAGCCGGTATCAGCTTCAAGGAAGGAAGCAAAACGCTGGCAGAGATACAGGAAGTGTGGTACCGAGACAAAGCGTCTCGTTCCTTTGAGGAACCAGGGTTACATACGTAACCTGGGGCGTTCCTTTTCAGGAACTCGAGCTGCGTCTGGTAAGACGCTTTGGGGAACGATATGCCCACGCTGCCAGACTTCCAAGTCCCTGCCCTGTGTGTATCCCTCAGGACCACGACGAGGGCGAGAGAACGGAAGAGCCTGGAGTGGTCTGCATATCGAGACCATAAAACCTGACGAAGTTCATGGGCATGGACCAAACCGCAGCATTGCAGATGCCTTGTATTGGGACACCTGCGAGAAAGACATTGGAGGCCGCCGCACTTCGAGTTGAATGAGCTCTGACTCCCATCGGCGAGGGGAGCTGAGAGGACAATCCATCGGTTGAGGGTCTGCTTTGTAGCCGGGGTATTAGCAATTGGTCTGCCTTTCTCCACAGGGCAGCTCTGTGGACGTATGCTCTGTGCTCGCACTGGACACATACAACTATGCTTTTGCTGGTCAGGCTCCTGAAAGGGAGGAGGACAGAAAGCCTGCAGTACTATAGACTGTGGTGCTGAGGATGGGAACTTCAGAGCATACCCCGCTCGCCGGTATAAAAAGGCTTTGGCCATACCGGGGGTGCAAACTCAGAAATTAATAGGGGCCACTGAGAGTTCCTGAAGATCCCCAACTGTCTTGAGAGAAGATATCGCCAGACGAAATACAGTCTTTAGAGTGAGATATCGATCAGAGATCTCCTCAAAAGGCTCAAAGGAAGGCCTACGGAGAGCTTCCAACACCACAGCCAGGTCCCAAGGTGGAACACGGGACCGTACTGGAGGTCTCAGCCTCAGCGCACTGCGGAGGAAACGTGTAACTAGGGGGTGACATGCGGCGACAAAGAGCTCCCGACACCGGGCCCTGATACAAGAAGCAAGGCTTCCTCCACATGTCTAAGGCACGTAGGTATCGCCGCGTGACCTTGATCATGCGAAGCAGTTTTCGCCTCTGGGAAAACCCCTTGGTCTTGAGCCACCACTGTAGGGGTCTCATGTAAAGCAGGTCAATAGGTATCACATTGGACGCAGCTGCCATCAGACCCATCAGCCTCTGAAACTCTTTCTGTGTGTGTGACTGGCCTTCTTTCAGCCTCGCGACTGCTGTGACGATTGACTCAATCTGAGCAGGTGTAATACGAGCCTGCATCATGACCGAATCCCACACCAGGCCCAGATAAGTCTTCTCTGAGTAAGCTAGCTGCAAGGCTGCATCTTCTTCTTGTTTGACGGGTGTCAGAGTAGAGGCGCAAAACTGCCACCTGGAGGTCAACCAGGGACTGGCGCTGGAGAATTTACTTATCGTCACACTAAATTAACATGATATCGATAATTGTTGGTATATACCGGTATATCGCGACACCCCTAATATATATATATATATATATATTCAGGAGTAGGAGGAAAAACTTTACATTTTTTAAAGCATTTAAAAATGTATTTTACCCTCTATATATTTTTGTATAAGAAAACATTTATGTCACATTTATCTGTTGTCTATTAAATGTGTAAACATACTTGATAATGTTCTGCAAAGAGGATTTAAATAGTAAAATTAAATTGTGTGTGTGTGTGTGTGTGTGTGTATATATATATATAGTTATAACTATACATATAAATTGTTAATCGCAGCTATTCATTTTCAGCCCAGATTTCATTGTCATTGCAGCCCCGTATAAAACATATTAAGGCAGATAGTCAGTCAGGCTTATAAAATGATGCTTTACATCATAAGTCTTAGAGATATAAGCGATTCAGCATATCTGTCAGGGCTGTGGCTCGGACTGCGAGGCTGAGGTGTGTTTGATTTACATCTGAGAATCCTTCTCCCTTCATCAGTCTTTTCTCACTCAGACAGGTGGTGTATTTCACCATGTGTGACATGGAGATGTTCAGCATGTCCTCCCTACAAATCCAGCAGCTCTGTGTAAACGTGAGCTCCCCACTTTCAGAGCGATTACCAACCCGACCTCGTCCCCTGCTGCCCTCATTGTGTTCCAGGGATGATGAGGCAAAACAACAGCGTTACACGCGGCCTAGCTGAGCCATAAAGAGTCCTCAGGATCTCTTACAGCTCCAGCTGGCTCTCTCATTAGTCTACACATAAACCCGAGTCGCTGGGCACCATGTGCTCTCTTGTGTGTTTCCTGCACAGGCGCTCCATCACACTATACAAGCAGCTCGATAGATTAGTGTTCGGATGATTACAGTAACATTGAAAGTTACAAAATATCCAGTAAAGAACCGTTTGGACATGTACAGTGACAGTACAGTCAATACGTCACTTCAGTCAGTGAACTGCACACGGTCCATTATAATGTTGTTTATATACACACTAGTGTTCAAACGTTTGGGCTCAGGAAGGTTTTTTATACTTTTATTCTGTGAGGATGCATTAAACTGATCAAAAGTGACTGTAAAGGCATTTATAATGTTATAAAATATTTATATTTCAAATAAATGCTCTTCTGTTGAACTTTCTATTCATCTGTGAATCCTGAAAAATAAAATGTATCAGTTTCCACAAAAATATTCAGCAGCACAACTGTTTTCAACATTGATAATAATCAGAAATATGTATTGAACAGCAAATCAGCATATTATTATGATTTCTGAAGATCATGTGACAGTGAAGACTGGAGTAATGATGCTGAAAATTCAGATTTGATCACAGAAATAAATTACCGTTTAACATATTCCCATGAACAGTTATTTGAAATCGTAACATTATTTGAAAATATTACTGTTTCACTGTATTTTTAATGAAGCATTTAAAAAATATTACCAACCCTAAACTTTTGAAGAGTACAAAATGTTGATAATGAAACATGCATGTATTGTGCAGAAATATTATTATATATAGTACTACTAAAAATTGTACCTCACAGATCATATTTGCAAACAACACAATCACATTTGCCAATAACCTATTTTTAAAAATAACACCAGGATGACCTATTACATTTGCCAAAATATTCACCAGCACACATTGAATACTGTATTATTCCTCAATGTACTTCATTACGCATGACTTTCCATTTCAGTCTGTTGAATTATGGGTGTTAATGACAGCTGTAATTTAGCATCTTAACCATTTTTGATTGACCAGCCAAATTGTAAGAATTTTGTACACAAAATTAGTTTTTTTTATCTATGAAATGACAAAACTGTATATGAAATGACAAATTAACAAAATTCTAAATCACATAGTATGTAAATGTATTAGAAAAACATACTTAACCATTGATGATGTGCAGTCACAGTCGTGCGTAACGTGAAATATTCATCATGATGGCTTTATTCTTTGACAAGGATTGTATTTATTTGTATTTATTTATTTTATTTGTTTATGATGTACTAAAAACAACCACGGAAACTATTAATTCGGGTCCAATTTAACTACGATGAACAACTTTCTTGCTTTTTCTCCATGATGTTTCATGA
>QVTF01003494.1:0-80000 GCA_003573665.1 Oxygymnocypris stewartii
AATAAATACAAGTTGTTACCAAATAAAATACTTAATGATATTTTAATGTTCTCCCACCAGCTCAAGACTATTAATGAGTTTGTTGCGGCTGGTGTCAAGGTAATACATTCAAGATGTGAACCTAGGAATACATTTTGAAACTTGACCATCAATGAGTAAGAAAATAAAACTACAATTTAACATAAAATGCATCACACCTAGCTATCCTATATCAGTTCTCACTGTGCAGTGCCCGTATTTAGCTTTCATTCCTGATACTTCATATTTACTTAAGCATTGTTTAATCAAGAGCGAGATGCAGTAGGGTAACTCCAGGGACACGCGTGGGGGAAAAGGTCTGATTAGCGCACACACACACACACACACACACACACACACACTCACCAGAGGAACGTTTACCGTCCACAGCTCTCCTCCTAGTTTACAGTTGATCTGCAGAAGGATCTTTTGAGCGATGCTGCGGAGCTTCTGTGGCTGGGAGATGGTCCGCACATTGATGGCCTGGAAATAAGAGTCACAGATATTACATCTCTAATATGAATACAATACGCAGGGCAAAAAAACCCCAGATAAAACTCCCCCAGGGATAGTCCACATATTAATTACTCAGTGAATATTTTAACAATGTCCTTACTACCTTTCTGGGCCTTGAACTTGCTGTCTATGCAGGGTAAAAGATCTTAAATTCTTAATTTGTGTCGAAGATGAACAAAGGTCTTATGTGTTTAGAAGGACATGAGGGCGAGTAATTAAAGACTATTTTTATTTTTGGTTGAACTAACCCTTTAACAGTTAAATAATTCCACTGATATGGGATAAATACGGGACATGTATTAAAATAACGCAAAATTGAATTTCAGTTCAAATTAAGTGGTCAGAGGTATTCTCTTCCAGGCAAAACATTTAAATAACTGTCACAACATTGTTTTAAAGGCTTAGGAAATGTATTTTTGTCCAGCAAGGATGCATTTAACTGAATAAAAGAGAGAAAAATACATAGTTACAAAATAATCGATTGCAAATTCTTTTGATATCTTCGTTCATACGCAAAAGTATTCACTGTTCGCAACATGGATAATAATGAGAAATGTTTCTTGAGCAGTAAATCAGCATATGAGATGATTTCTGAGGATCATGTGACACTGAAGACTGGAGTAATTATGCTGAAAACTCAGTTTTGCATCACAGGAATAAATTACTTTTTATAATATATTAAAATATACAACAGAATTACAATATTACAGCTTATTACTTAAATAAATGTTGCCCTGCTGGGAATAAGATACTTCTTTCAAAAAGCTTTCAACAGTAGTGTGTGTGTGTTACACAAACAGAAACTGAACTAGGAAGTGCAAAGGAATTGTGTTTCGATGAAACCTGTGATGGTACAGGACTCTGGATGCAGCAGAGCTTTTTGATGGCGCTGTACAAGTCGTCTCTGTTTCCGGTCATAATGCACACGACCAGCTGCACACGGGGCTGAAACCCAAGAGAGAATATACTATGGTATTTAGATAATGCACTACGAAGGAAAAAGAGCCATGGCCCATAGACAGTAACATGCTCTGTAGAAACAGTAAACGTTTCAAAGCTCTTTCATTCACCTCACTGGTGAGTTGAGAGTGAATGCTCTTGACGAAGGTCTCGGTTCGATCATCCCGTAGCTCTACACGGATGGGCCGCTCGATTCTCATGCCCATCGGTCCGGCTACCCTTGTGAAAGTAGTCACCAGCTCCTCTGCCTGATCGGTTGCCCGCCGGGGATAGAAAACAGCCCAGCAGTTCAGAGGAACCTGAGAGAGAGCAATCATGAGACCGGAAGAGCGACATAAGAGCTGTTCCTGTGGCATTGTGTCAGCAGCGCAAAAGGTTGTGGGTTCAATTCCCAGGGAACACACATACTGATTAAAAATGTATAACCTGAATATAACTGAAGTCGCTTTGGATAAAAGCATCTGCTAAATGCATAAATGTAAATGTTGGAGCAAGGTGAGAAAACGAGATCGGGACTTTCAATTCAGTCAAGTTCAAAATCCAAAGAATCCATTTTTTACAGTATAATTATCATCTTTTTGCTGTTCAGTCAGATACTCATTTTGCAGATTCACCACAATAAAAAATCATTTTTGATATAAAAAAAACAAGTTCATAAGAGTAACTTTGCTCAGGAATCAGAAAACTGGTTCAGCTGTATGTTTTGATTCACTAAAATGAACCTAAGAGTCATTTTATCCAGAAATCAGTCTTGCTTGGTCCAGCTGTTTTCTAATTCACTAAAAATAAACCATCTCATACTGCAAGTCATTTTGTTCAGCACTTGTGATACACTAATGCCGTGGTATGATTTTGAAATCACTAAAACAAACCAGATCATACGAGTCATTTAGGTTCAGAAACTCTATTCAGTTTTTTACAAAGCCTCGTACATTAAAGGGGTAGTGAATGGAGAATCAAAATATGAATCATATATTCACATATAAGAGTTACTCTAATAAATTAAAAACACTGCGCTTCAAACTCAAAACTATTTCCCCAGTTTAAAAATGTGAATTATTTCCTGCTCTTCTGAAATGCCTGGATTTATAATAGTGTAAAGTCTAAATATGCTAACGTTCATCACGACTTCAAAATAAAAGTCTAAACCCTCGCTCTGAGTCTACATGTTCTCCACATATTGAAGAGATTACAGTAGTTGTAGCATTTCTGACTTGAAGAGGTCTCCAAATATTAAAGATTAAACAGACATTTGAATGAAATCTTTAGTTAATATTAAACAAGGAATAGATCATGCGGTAAAATGCAAAAAACAATCATCAGTCCTTTGGTGCCTTCTGTAGACATTTGCTATTGCTTGATTACATTTATGAATTAACCGTTATGTTCAATAAAACCATTTGATTACTTGTTTTGATATTATATTTGAATCAATTATCATTGCCTGTTTGCTATTATATGTATTTTAAGTCTTTAAAGTCTATTATTTGCTTTGTCGAATGTATTTTTTTTACTTGATTACTTGTCAGAATAATCAACCGATTTATTGATCATCAAAATGATTAGTGACAGTCGTACTTATTTAATGTGCAAAGATGTTCACCTATCATACCAGTGGACATTTACATTGAAGTCTCAGAGCCTTTCCAACAGTGCTTAAATCATAAGGGCCAGTCATAAAGACCATTATAATTAAATCATTACCATCTCTGATGAACCATGTTAAGATAAGTGCACCTCAGGAAACATAAAATCATTTATTTAAATGCATTTCATGACCCCTTTAACGCCTCTATTCAATCCACACATTTCTTTCACTCCAGCCAAACAAGGCTGTTCTCTTTCTGTGGTGCGAGACACCTCTTCTGCTCCGTCTGACATGTGCCCGCTGCACGTGTGCACTCCTCCACAAACCAAAGACTCATTCAAACACTCACGGTGCTGATGGAGGGGTCTCGGACCACCTCTCTGGACCAGTCTACTGCCGGAGACGTGACAAAAGAAGCTGAATGCAAGCAGATGGTCTCGCTGGGCAGAATTCTTCCTTGAGTCTGTGGAGAAACAATGTTATAGTTATTCATGTTAGCTACAAACACACTAATGTATCCTGAAGAAAACGACAGGATGCATATCAATACAGTTAATAGCATTAATTAAAAGAGTGAACAACACATCCAGTGACATGTGCCAACATTAGAGATTCTTCAAAACATCTTACATTTGCTAACATGAAGGATACTTTTGTTCTTTAAAACAGGTTTAAGAAATACATAAAGTTATCTGCACATAACAATAATGCTTGAATTAACTAGTTTTCATTCCCCCCCCCCGGTTTATATTTAGATTATAACTGATCCATAAATAAACAGATCCATTTGGGGTTGTTTTACATTTAAAACGGCACAAAAACAAAACTGTACATGGATATTTGTTAGGTGCTGATGGGTTTTACTCCGGTAAATACAATATTTAGGGGCGGTCACTAACGATTATTTCGGTAATTGAGTAATCGGTCGATTATTCTGAACATTTGAGGTAATAAAACAGACCTAAGCAAACGATATACTTCAGAAACACTTAAAATACATACATAGCAATTAGCCAATAAAAATAGATTCAAATAAAATATAAAAAGCAAGTAATCATATGGTTTTATTTAACAAACCATTTAAATATATAATATAGTAATAAAACAATATAATCATGACTTATGTACATTATGTCTTATATCAAATGCCTGCAGCAACAGCCTGACGATAGTTTTTACACGTTACCGCACGATCTAATCCTCGTTTAATATTGATAAACATTTCAATCAAATGTACAGTTAATCTTTATTATTTGGCCGTTTCTTTATGATCCGAGATGCTCATAACCTACATGCTTATAAATAAAGCGCATATTAAACCTGCAATGCTTATTTTTGTTTAACTGAATCGCAGCCTTTGTGAATTCATAATACCACTCGCGTTTATTATGATTTTTAAATGGTTTTAATATTTTGTGCAACATTTCAGGTATTATGCAACCGGGATATTATTATTTTTTTTTATAATATAGTACTATAATTTAATCAAGTGACAGCTCTCGCAATAATGCAAGAAAACTCCCCTAAATCCTAAAAAACATTAAAATGCTATAAATATTTTTAAGCGACCAATAATAATAATAATAATATGATAACTGATATACAATACAGTGCAAGAATATATAATATCTAGGTGCAGTATAAAAGGAGTTAAAATGAACATTTCTCATTTTGAAAATGACTTTATTGATCTGTGGATGTTTAGCACTTTTCTTTCAAAAGAAAAAAATATGACACACTAGATTTTTCATTAATTAATGCTCATCAAAAGTGACCGCAAACCGTACGTTTGAACAGCTTTGATCACAGATATAAATGACTTTTTAAAATAGAATGAAACAGAAACGAGTTATTTAAACTTGTAATAAGTTACTACAGTTTTGATCAAATAAGCGCAGCCTTAGAGCTTCTTTTCTAAACCGGTGCAGCACGGATAGCGTCTCTATCCTCACCACGAGAATCTCTTGGCTGATGCCGAGTCCCCAGCGGGCCAGCTCGGAGACCGCTTCGTTATTGCTGTTGATGTTGTGCAGCAGTTGTTTGAGACTCTGGGTGTGCTGCTCGGGTCCTACATTGATGTGCATGGTCAGATCCTGAAACACAAGACGAATAACCAAACGTGACGCTGGAGCACAAAACCAGTCTGAAGTCACACGGGTGTATTTGAAGCAGTAGCCAACAATGCATTGCACGGGTCAAAATTATTAACTTTTCTTTTATGCCAAAAATCATTATTTAATGATAATGTTTCAAACCTACTGAAAATATATAAAAAAATATTTTTGATTAGTAATATGCATTGCTAAGAACTTCATTTGGACAACTTTAAAGGGGATTTTCTCAATATTTAGATTCGTTTGCATAAATCAGATTCCATATTCAATATGGATTCCATGCATCAAATAGTTGCATCTCAGCCAAATATTGTCCTAACAAACCATACATCAATGGAAATATTATTTATTCAGCTTTTTCAATTATTTCTCAAATCTCAATTAATGACCCTCGTGGCTGGTTTTGTGGCCCAGGGTCACATTTCTGAACGGTTTGCGAAATAAAGAGTTCCCCAAACTGACAGTGTTTGAGACAGGTTTGACCGATTCGTACCTTCATGGCTCTGAAGTCTTTCCTCATTTTGTCAGGGATGCCGGTCATGAAGGAGAGTTCTGGCAGCAGCAGGATTTCACCCGTTATAACCTGTTATCAAATTCACATATTAGTTAGTATTACACATAATAAACTCTCATCCTAGTACTTAAGAAAAAGATTATTTATGTCACTCAGACATGCGTGTTCAATACAGCTATTTTGACTAAAGGAAATGGGATGCAGTTCTAGTTTCAACATTATTTGTTACGTAGATATTCTTCTTTAAATGAAACGTAGTATCATGTATGCCAAGTGACCCACATTTGTTTTTTGACCACTGAAAATGTGTACAATTTACTTCTGAAGCCGTATTGAAAGTCTAATATCTCTGGAACTGAACTATAGGGCCTTAAACTTTCCTTTTGGCATCTTCATTTTTAAAGACCAAATACCTAAAAGAGAATTAAGATATATTTAATACTTCTTGAGTTATAGGCATGAAGACTTGAGAAAAAGCTTGCAAAGAGCTTTTACTCCCATTTTTTTTAATGGTCACCATTGGCACAAACTGTAATGCAACAGACTGCTCAAGTCGACAGATTTTACTAACAGACCAACCAACCTCAGTGTAAAATAACTTTGATGCTGCCATCTTTCTGAAGGATTTTGACCACCCTGTAATTTGCCTCTGAATCTCAGGTGAAAATAGTGGATTACTCAGTAAATATTCATCTGTGATATTTAATACTTTGGCTTTCATCACATGCATGTTTACCTTTCTTCAGAAAAACTTTGCATAATAAAAAAATTGTACTGGGGAAGTTTCTGACATTTGGTTGATTTGGCTTAATTACTTGTATACTGAAGACTATATACACTGTACAATAGTTTTGGATCAGTATGATTTTTTAATGCTTTGAAAGAAGTCACTTCTGTTCACCAAGGCTGCATTTATTTAATCAAAAATACATTAAAACAGACATTGTGAAATATCGAAAATATTTGTATTTTAATGTATTTAAAATGTAATTCATTCCTGTGATGCAAAGCTGAATTTTCAGCATCATTACATCAGTCTTCAGTGTCACCTGATCCTTCAGAAATCATTCTAATATGCTGATTTGGTTAAGGGAAAAAAAATCATTATTATCAATGTTACAAGCAGTTGTGCTGCTTAATATTTTTGTAAAAAAAAATAAAAAATCTGGACACTCGGATGAATTGTAACTTCAAAAGAACAGCCTTTATTTGAAATGGTAAATATTAGGGATGGGCATTTTAAGCAAAAGTAATATTCGATAATCGCTGGGTATTATTCGATTACTATTCGAAAATCGCACCCCTCCCGCACATGCACCCGCCCACCCACGCGCACACACACACACACAGAGAGAGAGGGGGAGAGAGACCATCCAGGTTTTCAATCTGTATGATAACAAACTGTTTAATTAATTAGAGAATAGTCTATCTTAACCCACGAAAATGAATGGTTGTAAAGTATGAGTGCTGAAACATATTAATATAACATAACCGAATGACGGCATTTATTAACAGAATAGTCCATCGATTATCAACTGCTCATAAGGCTAGGACATTTCTATTTTAAAAATGAGCATGAATATTCATATTATTAAAATCTTAAATCTGATTAATGCATCAATGAATATTAGGCGTAAAACATTGCGCACTAAACAGAATATCATTCTTAAAACATATTACGCGCTAAAACAAAAACATTGTGAACCGCCTGAATGACGGCACTTATTATGTGAACATTAATTTTAACGTCTGTCTTCATAACAATAACCTATTTCATATACATATATAAATATATTACATGAACATGTTCACATGCTCGGGAAGAAAACGGGAGTGTTGTTCACAATTAGTTCAGTGAACTTTGAATTGAAACAAGGGATCGAATATAGATCCTGCTGCTGATCAGAATTCTCCGCCTGAGTCTGAGCCCGTCTCTCTCTCTCTCTGAGCCATTTAAATAGTTCAGTTTTGGTTTTTAATAGCAAATTGGTCATTATTTTGTTTCCTTTCTTTATTAATTTAATTTAGAAATATGATTGGAACATCTTATTTTTGTTAAATTCAAGTATTTTTTATTTATTTTTTTACCAAGCCGCCAGCGCAAGTTTGATCAGTTTATCCTTCTCAAATAAATAACTAAATAATTAACGTCATAATATTTTAAGAATAAAGTCAAAATTACGATCATAAAATCATGTTTGCCTGAAGTTAAAGTGAAAATTACACCTGTATACGCTGCCAAAAAAATAATAATAATAAGTGTGGCATCCAACCTGTCATTCTTCACATTTGACACGAAAAACAACACAAATATTTTGCATATAAATATAATATATCAACCAGTGGAATATTACGTTATTATTTCAGCAAAAAACGAATAATTTGAATGCAGGGAGCTCGTCACGGCTTCATTAATGGGAAACAGGACGTGAAGGCGGCAGAGAAGCACTTGGAGTGCATCGTTTTGTTAACTTTGGTTTATTATTTTGAGTTGTTTGGGACGCTGTAACAAACGGCCCTCTCGCAATATATTGTTTAACAGGTCTATTGTTCACGCAATCAGGCTGCACGTATCAGAAGTTCGTTCTCCGGCGTGGTTAGCGCTCACACATAGTGTACACAGTGTGTGTGTGTGTGTGTGTGTATGTGTGCCGCGCCCGAGTGCCTACAGTGCAGTTTGTGCGCAAGCACGGAACAGAAGATGCTCTAAAATAAAACAAACAAATATCCTGTTGATCTGTGCATCTGTACTCCAGTATATAAATTCAATATAAATGTATTATTGCTAAAGTTACTTGCCAAGAGGGGTAGTTTGACATGCTTCATGTATTTGCCCGTTCAGGCAGCTCGCGCGTGTCAGAGACGCATGTACTGAAAGGAGTTGTCTTTCGCGCCCAAATGCTTTTTAAATCGCTTATATTTTTAAACAAACAAGGCTTAAAAACGCATGCAAATGATACAATTTAGTGACGACGCTGCAGTGGCCCGATCTGGTAAGTGACAAATCCGAGCGTCCTTCACGCCATCGGACAGTCTTTATTGTCAAGCCCTGGTACACCTTTAGAAAATAATCGCACAACCTAATCGATATTCTATAATTAAATAGAATATTCGAATATTCGATAATCGTGACCCATCCCTAGTAAATATATTTAAAATTGTATAAAATATTTCTGTTACTTTTAATCAATTTAATGCTGAATGCAATTCCTGAAAAAACCCTTCAATCTTAGACTCCAATCTTTTAAGTGGAAGTGTATATGACTGGTGTATATATTTCTTTAATTGACCTGTCACCCAGATGTGTGATTTCACTTTATCTACGATTAATCAGGTCAAATGAACCACTGTTAAAGCACAGTACCCAAAGACACCACTAGAAGGGAGCAAGGAGTGTGAATGAGGTCTATTCAATCCACCACTGACCAACATGAGCCGTCACCGTCAATCTAAAGCTTTCTAATAACACAAGCAAACAAAACAGCACCACACTCTGCTCCAGAAACCCTGATAAGCTTTATCACCTTTCCTCCGGGCTTGGACCTCTCTTTCGGTCGATGGATGAGCAGCGGTTGGTCCAGTTCCTTTATGGTGATGCCATAGTTCTTGCTGTGCATATAAAATGATAATTAGACCATTGACAAAACAAACAATAAAATTGTACTTTGTCACTTTAAACTAGCATATATCTGTTTCTGCCATTATTAGGGCCCTATGACTTACTACTACTACTGTTGAAAAATAAAAATAAAAAATATTTTTATTTGAATCCCATTTATTTGTCAAAAATGTAAATGTTTAATTTTCATTAATTAAAATATAAATAAAATCAATGTGTTATGCCTTCATCTGATAACCAGTAAAATGTATATACACACAACACTGAATTTATGAGGGGGAAATAAAAGGCTATTGTAAGAATACATATTTTTTTTGTATGCATTCAAATATTTATGCTAAAATTTGGTAACAATAAAACATAAGGTGAGAAAACAAAAAACATTTGATATGGTCCTAAACGTAATTTTTGTTACACTTAATAAGTTAGTTACATTGTATAAGTTTCATAATTTTAATTAATTAAACATGCTTTTTGATTAATACATTTTATTTGATCATTAAAAAGGAGTCCAGAAAAATTAACAGGAAAAAAAACGGAATCCATAAAAAAATTAAAAAATTCGAAAAAAATAAAACTGAATTTGGGAAAAAATTTAACGGATTTCATAGGGCCCTACATTATAATGAGCTATTATTTATGAATGTATGAGCTTTGGCAATATGTGCATCGTATATATATCCAGTTATACAAGTTACGGTCCAGCTGTTATGCTTTCACATGCATTTGGGTCTTAAATCAGAGAAGCAGATGAACCTGTAGTAATCGACAAACGTGGTCACGGTTCCATCAGCCAAGGTGAACGTGTCTTTAGGAGACTTGGACCACTCAACGTCATCGATACGGTAAGTGCGGTTATTATAGCGCGTGATGACGATTGAGCCGACAAACTCCTTCGTGCATTCGTCCTGAAAGCTCTCACGACTTCCCTGGTAAATCAGGTTCCTACAGCAGACAAACGGTTATTCAGACAGCAGGGTGAAGTACATTACATCACTGCACTGATATTAGCATGCATATCAAACATGTTAAACAGAGTTCTGATCTGAACCTATACGTCTCTGAGCTCCTGGCTGCTGCTCTGTAATGTGATGTAATGTCTTATAACGTTGAGCTCTGCTTAATTCGGTCACATCACCGATGGTCTCTAACACTTGTGTCGACAGAAATGGACAACTCTCAATGAAATTAAAATGAAGGTTACACCAGCATCTTAACTGAAATGCAACTAACTATGCAGATCAATGTATTATTATTGAATTTAAATTAAATTATATTTTTTTATAATCCAAATGCTACCTGATGGCAAAAGCAGAGCAATGACACAAAACACTAATTCTGAAAGAATTTCCATAAAGCAGAAGACCTTTCAACCCAGTTTATGAAGTAAAGATGCAAAGAAGTGTGTATTATACATGATGTTTGGGTAAAATCGTCAATCCTTTAATTTAAGATAAACACAAAATTCTGCTTTACTTACAATGCAAGTGAAACAAGAAATGCTTAAAGCTGCACTACAATATTTTGGTAACACTTTACAATAGTAAACATTGAGAATAATAAATGCTCTGGAAGTATTGTTCAGTTTTAGTGAATGTTAATTTACTAATGCATTATTAAAATCACAGGTTGTGTTTGTTAACATTAGGTAATACACTGTGAACTAACATGAATAAACAATGAACTGTATTTTCATTAACACAGATTAATAAATAGTAGGGATGTGACGAGATCTCGTATATCCTTGATCCTTAAAGTGTTTACATTAGAGCTGCACCATTAATTATTAAAAAAATAAGCATTGCAGGTTTAATATGCGCTTTATTTATAAGCATGTAGGTTATGAGCATCTCGGATCATAAAGAAGTGGCCAAATAATAAAGATTAACTGGACATTTGATTGAAATGTTTATCAATATTAAACGAGGATTAGATCGTGCGGTAACGTGTAAAAACTATCATTTAGTTGTACAGAACAAAATACAAGCATGATTCAAGAAGGGGGTCTCAGAAACGGCCAAAAATGGTGCTTTGTTGGTATAATGTCTGATTGAATGTTAAAAAATGTTCAGTGTTAAGTAAATATTTTTAAAATTGTTGTTTTGTAATTGATTGTTTTATTTGAAAAGAAGGACAAAACAGTAAAAAGCATTTTTTGGCTATTTCATTCATACAATGGTGAAAAAAAATGGCAAAATAGGCCTACTTGGGGGGGGTTAAAAAAAGGATAAAAAGGATTAAAAAACGCGTTCGGTATTCGGCCTTCGGCCCAGTGTTTCATTTTGTTGAGCTTCAGCCAAGGATTTATTTCGGTGCATCCCTAAGAAGTACTGGGATAAGAGTTTATAGTTTGGGTATAAACACTTACAGTAGCGATCAAACAGTAGCGAGTACAAGTACTCTACAGTAGCGATCAAAACGAAAGTATCTTAACGACGACCCGTTTAAAAAGTATTTGCCATTGAATCATTCATTCGGGAGATTCCAACAGAGAAAGAAGTCTTTATGAAGTGAGACACTGACTCCATTGAATTTTGATTTTTGTTTAAATGAATATATATTTTTAAAAGACTTAATCAATGACCATTTTGTCAGAACCACTAGTAAATAACGTTATTTGGTTTAGTTTTCTATTCTTTTTTTTCATAATGGTGATCTCCAATTTATATAAAAAATTGATTCTCATTTGTGTGTTTTTCCCATATATACATTTCATCATAAAAAAATAAAATACAAAAAAGAAGTCTAAAAATCTCGTCTTGTCTCGTGGGAAAAGTGTCTCGTCACACCCCTAATAAATAGTGTAATAAATGCATTGTTCATACACGAATATTAATAAATGACACCTGATTGTAAAGTGTTACCCATTTTTTATGTTAATCTAAAAATAAACCTATTTATTTATTTATTTTACATATTTTCCTTGATTGGAAAAATCTCACTAGATTTTGTTCCAGCTTTGGAGTGGAACGAAGCATGCAGCTGACGAAATGGCACTGACGTCTCACATGTGGGCTTATCAGAATGATTGATTACGACTGAAACTCACATGACATCCAGCACAGAGTCATTTCGCAGCACCTTATGGGAGACGTCCACAATGAGGTAGAGACCGCCGTCAGTGTGCTTGATACTGGTGGAGTATCCAGGCCACACCTGAAGCCTGATGGACAAACACGGTTAGGTACAAACTACAACAAGGATCCTGAACAGACAAGCAATATGCAAAGCATATAAGCAGACGGTTCAAACACATCCGGTAATCATAGGTCAGAATCTAGACTCTGCATTCCAAACAATGTGGAGCATGGCAACTTGGGTTGAAATGCAATCACAGACAATCAGTTCAGTGCAAAATACCTGTGTTTGCCGAGAATCACGACAGCGTTGGGGTCGTAATGGTTTCTGCCCACCAGCTTCAGCCCCAGTAATTTCATCACTCTAGAGCGGAGAGAAAGAATGAGTGGAAAGCAGCAGTACAAGTCAACAAGCCATTATAGCTCAAGACTTCTCTCCTATGCACAGAAAAAGTGGAGCAATACTCCACAGGGCTCAACAATATGGCCTGTTTCGCACCGCAAGCTCATGTGGTGTGTAAGCGAACAGCATAACTACAGCAGCTGGCTCACGCTGGCAGCGTTTCCCAATACCTTACTGAATGTTTGTTTTAATAACCATAAATTACCCAGTGGTTCTTGGTAGTCCTTGAGAATTATTACAAACTTGACTACAAGTTGGACAATATTTAAACTTGACATTTACATAAATACAATTTTTGTTACTGTAAAATAAAATCTTAAATGACAAACTTGAGAAATATTGCCTTGCCAGTGAAGTGAAATTAAGCTTAAGTGCAAGCAGAAATATTACTAAAACTAGAATAAATTTAAACGTACGAAAAAAAAAAACTGAAAATCTAAAAATAAAAAAGGGGTAAAATTATATAATGGTATAAACAATACTAAAATAACACCGGTTAAACTCTTGATTTCCACAAAAAAATTAATTCCTACGTCACCGCATAATTGCAAATGATACTAGTCTGTAAAAATTAAAATACTTGTTCAAACAGTACAGACACAATACCTAAACATGGGTACTATTAACATGATTTTGTGATAACCAAATATTTTTTTGTTTAGCCAAACATGTTATGACAACCTAATGTGAACCTTGTACCGCTGCAAAAACAACAGTTTAAACTAGTATTATTATAAAAGCATCACTCCTGTCTTCCTCCCATTCATTTTCTATTGTAAATAACCTCGCTTTTTGCCTTTTAAAGTCGAACTGTATTTTTGTGCTAATCAACATTCTGCCAGATATGCTGTCGAATGAGTTTAACTTGTACTGAACCCGTAATATTGCTTTAACACAGAACGGAAGCCACAGTCTTTCCTCTCCGTGATGTTGCGTCACACAGCCCGTAATGCGATCACACTTATTTAATTTGACAAATTTGCTTGATGACCCCATCTCTGATCTTTAACGGGCGCGGTGGAGGGAAATGGAGCGGAGCATGTTTTCACTCCTGGCTATCAAGAGCAAACCGGGTGTTCAGTCCCCACCGAGACCGCAGCTCATCGTTTCAAACATGGTTGACTTCAGACAGACTCGGTGCTGAGACTCCAGGACATCTCACGAGGGAATCCGCGGAGCGAGACGACTGCGGAGGGTTTGTTTTACAAGAGACTTGACTTGCCACATCAGCTTTACAGGCTATTTCATGGCAAACAAAGATTATACATTAGAAAACAATACAGTGGTAAACAATACAACATATGAAAATTAAAGCTATTATAAAACAAACTTTTGTACATAAAATTAAATGATTCTTTAAATTCACTTTTGAAATAAATTTTGAGTTTTTCTGGATCCATCTTATAAAACAAGACCTGCCAACCTTGGAAAATATTTTTGAGTACCAAAAATACTGGGGGGGGGTTATAAAAAAAATAAAAAATGATATATTTTAAATTCTATTTAAATGATAAAAAACAAAATGCTGCAGGAAAACAGGTGAGATGTATTATTTTATGGACTGCCATTATTTAGTGTTATAAACAAAGGTAATGTGTTCATTCATACTGGACGCCAGAGGGCACCCTCGTGCCGAAAATCCACATAATATGCATACACAAGCAAAAGAACCGCTCCAGAAATCCTATTATTATGGACAAACACATCCAGCTATCGCTGTAACAGATTAAATGAAGATAGAGTCGATTTGCCTTTGAATTATAAAATATTAAGCGAATAAACACTCGACTGTGACAATGTATAGTTTGTCGGTGTTCTTAAAACCACCTCGGGCATTTTCATAATAATTAAGTATATTTATAATCCATCGCTAATCGACATAACCTTTATTAGTAGAAGATATATATTTCTGCCTCATTCTGTGAAAAGATCCCCAAAGTTAGTTATTTCTAACATTCGACTGATGCGGTTTAGTATGTTATAATAATGTTCTCTCTTGTTGTGTCAGCAGGTTTAGAAACGCTTCTCGTTAGGGAAGATGTTCCGCGTGTGCACGTTATATGCGGGAGGAGCGCGGAGACTCACAGACACACAGCCAGTTTGGAGAGAAATAAAATGCACGAATTTGATTTAAATGCAAAACTGAAGAAAAAAAAACCGCTCTAATTGGTCAAACTCAGTGCATCTCAGTGTGGTATAGTAACGCCACAAACCAGGACTGCAAAGCTCTACAGAGATTCGTGTGCTTAGCTGAGCGCATCTCAGGGTCTGCTCTCCCCTCTCTGCAGGACATCTACCTCAAACGCTGCAGAAGCAGAGCTGCAAAAATCCTCAAAGATTCTACTCACCCCGGTAACCATCTTTTCTGTTTACTGCCATCTGGCAAGCGCTTCAGGAGCATGATGGCAAAAACTGAGAGACCGAGGAGGAGCTTCTTCCCTCAGGCCATCAGGCTCCTAAACACAAACCCAGTCTCATAACATTTACAAGACTCATTTTAATGTGTACATACCCGGTACAACCATGTTTGCACATTCTTCTTGCTGTTTGCACATTTCTCTTGCACATCCCTGTTCATATTATTATATATTAAGTCCACAGTATTGCACATTTTACCCACAATTTTTTTCTTATTCTTACCTATATTTATATATATTCTCGTGTTATGTTTCATTTTTTTGCACTGTCCATTGAGCGGACCTGACCTGATTTACATTTCACTACTGATTATATCCTGTATAATTGAGTATGTGACAAATAAAAGAACCTTGAACCTCTTTTTCTGTTGTTCAGAGTAACAAATCGTACCAGCGTTCTTTGAGGTCAAAATGCGTATCCGTTATGCAAAATATGTACAGTTTGACAGGTCTGCAAGTCCTTAAGAGTTTGTCCTGTAATAACCCGTGTCTCATGAGATTAATATTGGGCAGACCAAAAGCACATTTCACAATATTGACATTTAGATGCTTCTTCACCCATCAATAAATGTCCAGGAGTTAATCTAGTATGTTCAATAAGAGACCTTGTATACACAACTTGGTCATGCTTAGATTTAAAATAATAAATATCTTGTTCCTACGACAGAATTCCAAAAAGTTGAGACATTCTTCCCATTTCTTCAATATGTATCTAACAAGAGAGGGAAGAATTATTGCTCTGTCTGTAACAGAATTATGCTCACTGAAAACACTGGGAGAGATGTGACCTATCTGAGCCCGGGACAGTCAAAAGTTTAGTTTTTTATATTATTTCGATATTCTATTTCAGTTTAGACTTAATGGTGAATAGTTCAAAATTATTATTTATTGTATAAGTATAGTTTACCCATTATAACAGCACTACAAATTTCTCTGTTTGTCTGACAAACTACAGTTTATTACATACGTTTCATAACGCATCATACCGCAATGCAGTACATACTAAAGTTCATTTTGTGCTTAATGCACTTTAATTGTGTGGAAGCAGTGCTGAAGTCCAACTAAAGATATACTGAAGTATATTCGACTGAAGTGGAACTATTGCCAGTATACTTCAGGTACACTTTATCTTGCATTTAAATATTTAATATTATTCAACGATCATACAATCCTCATCAACAGTTACATTAAAACACATTTTAGGCTTAATAATAAGAAATTTGCATTGTGCACAAGTAATGCTCAAAATAGCCAAAAATGTATCGTATGGGTCAAAATTATCAATTTTTATTTTATGCCAAAAATTATTAGGACATCAAGTAAAGATCATGTAACAAGATATTTTGTAAATGTCTTACTGTAAATATCTCAAATATAAAAGTTTTTGATATGTAATATGCATTGCTTAGAATTTAATTTGGACAAATTTAAAGGCGATTTTCTCAATATTTAGATTTTTTTGAACCCTCAGATTCCAGATTTTCAAATAGTTGCATCTCATCCAAATATTGTCATATCATAAACCATACATCATGCCAATGGAATGCCAAATTGACTCTTATGACTGGTTTTGTCGTCCAAGGTCACATATGGTAATAGATATGAAATATATTTAGTATAAATAAATCATTTTTTACTAGGGACAGCTGGATTATGTTCTGCATTATTATCGTGGCGATGCTGAATTCAGATAAGCAACTACCGTTCAAATGTTTAGGGTCACTTTTATTTTATTAATACTTTTTTCAGCAAGCATTTCAGCAAGACACTGTATACTATTGTTTTAGACGGTCTATAAAAAAAATAAAAATAAATCCTGAACAAAATCACAGTAAAAAAAAAAAAAAAAAATAGATTATTTTTTTAGCAGTACGACTATATTCAGCACTGATAATAATAGGAAAAGTTTAAGTGGCAAATTAGATTAATAGAATGATTTCCGAAGGATCATGTCACACTGAAGACTGGAGTAATGATGCTGAAAAATACATAAAATATTTTAATATGTTAAAATATATAAATCAAAACTATTTTTAATTAAAAAAGGACAAGCGGCCTTTGTGAGCCTGAGAGACTTTTCAAATGGTAGTGTAAATGACCTCATTTATAAGTGATTAACCTTCATGTAACGACGTAGTTCAAACTCTCGAACAGTTCTTCTCTTGGTTATAATGTCCTAACCATTCGTGACTCACCTGTTTTTGCAGCTCAGTTTCCATAAATGCTCTGGATGAATGAGGGAAGGAGCTTTGAACATTACATGATGTCTACGTAATACATCAAACTCTTTTCAAACCATTAATAGGGTCATTCATTAATGAAAGAGCACATTTGTGTTCTCTCAGAGAGGACATTTCAAACCACCAAAGAGCAAAAGAAGAAGAACAAAATCACATCCAACCTTTGGTGTCTTGAGAAACCATATATTATATATGGAGAATACACACCTCCTTAGGACCACGCTGTAGAAGGGGATACACAGATCAGAGCTGGGCGGCAGAATCTTTGTCAACTGGATCTTGATGTCAATCTCTTGATTGTCAGTTTTTCTCTCAGCTTTAAGATGAACAACCTGTTACACAGCACAGCCAAAGTAAGGCTGGGTAATTACGTGTGCTTGAAGTGAAACACGACATCTAATGTGCACACAAACCTCTTCAAGGCGTTTTGGCAGATAGAGGATGGATCCGTCAAAAGCCACCACCTCTCCTGTAGTAGGACGATGCTCCTTCATCATACCGAAACGCATACCGAGAGACTCGATGTTCGGCCTGAAATTCAACAGCGGATCATTAATGCATTAATCATGTACTCTCTAAAAAAGATGCATCTAATCAAAATTATTAAATCAATTAGGGCTGCAGCGATTCGTCAACATCATCTATTACGTCGACTATAAAAATACGTTGATTAGCATGCGTCGCACCTAGCCACGCCCATTGCGCGAGCCTGCAGTTATCCCTACTTAAGACTGTTTTTCTGCCATGTTTAACACAAATACGACTCTAGAGCAGAAGGTAAAGACTAGTATGGCAACATCACAGAGCATTCATAGAGCGTTCTGTTATTATACGACCGTCAGTATATATAGCCGCACTGACGCCTTTATCAGGATTCACAGCCGCATTCAAAGCTACGCTGAATGACCGGGACAGCACGGGACATCGAGATGCCTATATAATCATGACGGGTTTAATGCACTCACAGAGACGGAGGAGAAATGATTCACGTTCATCTTAAGATCCACCGGATCTACCGTCGGCGCCCAGGGAGCGCGTTTGGTGCACGTCTCAGAGCTCTCGCGATCAAACGCACTCTCTGCACGCGCTAACGAAGCATTTCAAATCATTGTTAGTTGTTTAATGTGTGATGGACAGGACAAGCCTCGACTGGGCTCGTTTATTTAAAAGCGGCTGTCAGCTGTGATAAAACTTCCCCGTGTTGTGATGCCATTTTTGATTCTGTCGCGACTCGCTCGTGTCTTGAATGCGGTTGTGACTTCAGCTGTTCATTCATATACAGATATGTATTCAAGCAGATGTTTTAATCTGCTGAATCAATAAAACATTTCAAGTCTCTCACCTGTAAGCAACCGCTGTTAGTCCCAAACAATAACTGTGAAAGCAGACATCATTTATATTTACTGTAATTATTTTTCTTTCTTATTAATTATGTAGTGTTATTTTTATTTTTCTCTCTTTTCTTATTTATTGTTATTATTTTTCTCTCTTTTCTTGTTTAATTTATGTTTTTTTTTTATTTCTTGTTATTTTCTTTGTTGTTGTTTTTTTTTTTTTTTTATGAGAAAAAGTTTGAATAAAATGAAAGATTAATACCAGAATTTACTGTTATAATTTATTGATAGTTTAACTAAAGAATTCATCAACTGATGAGAAAATAATAAATAGATTAATTGAAAAATAACCGATAGATTAGTCAACAATAAAAATAATCATTAGCTGCGGCCCTAAAATCAATACTGGTTACTATATAAGGCATGATCTGCTTTATTCTGACAGGCAGAAGCAAATTACATGTTCCTATTAAAAAATGCATACGAGAAGGTGCGCTAATTTGTTTTGATACTTTGTTGGCGATTATTGATCTTCCTGAACAATCAATTACACAGCATTAGCACTGAACAATGAATAAAGTAACGCCTGAAGTTCATGTTTGTTTCCATTCTTCCATCTTCATTCGGCCCTCTAACTCTAGTATACTCTATTATAATTCTATTTTATCTACTTGTTTACTTTATATATAAAAAAATACTTAACACTTGCACTCTCTATTCTATTTCTATTCTATTTTTTTCTTTACAAAAAAAAAGATCCTCTAAACACTTGTATTCTCTCTACTTTTTATTATTATAAAAAGACCCTCTATCACAAGCGTTCTCTATTCTTTAGAGTAGTTTTATTTTTTAAATGTCCCTCTAACACTAGACGTATTCCGTCTACTCGTTTCCTTTTATTTATTATAAAACAAACCTTTGCTGTGTGCTTCGTTAGGCTAAACGAGACTGCTCACAGCACTTACATATTATTGCTCTTTTCATTACTCCTATAGGTCACTTTGGATAAAAGCGTCTGCTAAATGAACAAATGTAAATGTTTCCAATGGGAGAAATTATTAGTGCCCTACTGTGTCGGTGATGTTAACTTGTTTAAAATAATCTGGTACAATAAAAGCATCTGGCCATGTACAGTAAATTTAATACGGCAGCCACCAAAGACTTAAAAACGATATTTTGACTCACGTAAAAGTAACATGGTACTGAAACACAGCTTCATTTTTGCAGCAGATGGGGATGTAGTTTGACCCGATGGACACGGGACTGCCTTTCGTTCCAATCTTCTGCAGAGGTTCCCTGTAGAAACACAGTGTAGAAGAAACACATTAGCCTGTCTAACTTACAGATTTATTCATTAATAAGAACAGCATTGATGAAACAAATCATTTGCAAATTAGGCAGAATTGGGTCATAACTCATATACAATGTATATAATTGCACACTAAAGTTCAAAAGTTGGGAGTCAGTAAGTCTACTGTGTCAATAAACAATCCATTTATTTAATCAAAGATATTGAAATATTATAATAACTGCTTTTTTGTTTAAAATATTTTAAAATGTAATTTATTCCTGTGATTAAAGCTGAATTTTCCGCATCATTACTCCAGCTTTCAGTGTCACATGATCTTCAGAAATCATGTAATATGCTAATTCGCTGCTCAAGAAACATTTCTGATTATTATCAATGTTGAAAACAGTTGTGCTGCTTAATATGTTTGTGCAAACCGGGATGCATTTTTTTAATGTACACAAAGAAATATTTGTTTGAAATAGAAATATTTTGTAACATTAAAGATGTCTTTACAGTAACTTGATCAACTTAATGTGTCCTTGCTAAGAATTAATTTATTAAAAACCTTCCTGAAATTATATTTAAAAAGAAATGACTGAAAGAGAATTCATACTTCACGGTCTCGATTTTCACTTCAACGTTTGGGGGTGTTCCTGGAGGAAGTGGGGCTTCTTCAGAGACGGAGGCAGCAGAATGCAAGGAGACCGGGGCCGCAGCGGGAGACACGGGGCCCGACGGGACAATCGGTCCACGACCTACACTCATATGAGGCAACGCAGCTCTCCCAACACCAACAAATCCTCTGCCCAGGAAACTGCAACAAAAAAAGCAATAGGGTGTCGAAATGATTGGTTTCTACTAGGGATGGGTCACAATTTTCGAATAATCGATTTAATTGTAGAATATCGATTAGGTTGTGTGATTATTTTCTAAAGGTGTACAACTCACACTGGCTCTGTTCAAAGCCCTGTTTGTTTGACTGATGTGATCGCTCCGTGCCACGCTCAGGCGTGGTTCGTTTAGCAGGCCCTGGATTGGTTGTAAGAGGTGGGCCAGAGTGTGGTTCAGCTGGACTCGGGCACGGCACACATGTAGTGTGAGCGCTAACTTCTGATACTGATTGCGTGAACAATAGACCCGTTAACAGTGGCGGAGCCAGGGGTAGCCACCACTGATCTAAATTTGGCCACCCTGCTCAAAACTGCAGTTTTGGTCCCCTTTTTCTTGACAAGAAATTCCTTTATTAAGACGCGGAACCAGTGTTTTTTTTTGCAGACTTTTCAGACGTGCACTGCAGCTTTGCCTCAGCGCCAGGCGCGAGTCAAATAAGCACAGAAAAGGTACACCAGCCGAACGAGCTTCGGTAGAACAACGAGATGCTGTTAGGCTGTATGTCAGTAAAACAAACGTCCCTGTCCTGTCAGCCGTCACTGTGCTCACGGCGCACGCTCTGATCGCGTCATCATAAATAAGCACACAAGAAACTATGAGCATATGACGCAGTTAAGTCATGAAATTACCAAAAAGGTGATTAAAACTGCAAACTGTGCATGCATGTATGCATTACATTTCAGAACGTGTCTCAAATGCATACTAAAATATAGTCTATCGCGCAATTCCAGATCACAATAAGGCGCAAGCTGATATGTATTTTCATTTTACGCAGAAGTAAATGTGAGCACAGTGCACTTATACTAGAAAATATTTTTCATTCATTTTAAAAGTACAAACGAAAATGAAACCATTTAAATGCATAAAACAACTCATTTTACAATCGGGCATTTATGTGCCGTTGTCTTCCGGCATTTTTCACATTCGTATCACTAACTGCTGGTCTCATCCAGGACTATGTAATGTTGGGAGAACAAGTTTAGGGGGATTTTGAGAACCACAACCAAACTATAAAGCTATAAGCAATAAAGCTATAGTGAGCCCCTTTATTAAAATACCTGGAGGTGAGGAATAATACAAAAAATGTCATATTCACTCAGTATTACTTGATATAATAATTCACAAATATCTCAATTACAATTAAGACTTGTATTCAACTGTGTTTTAGGCACTAAAATAGTCTAGTACTTTATGGTCAACCACATTTTATATAGAAATAATGTATATTTCTGTGCCACCCCAGGCTGGCTGCTGGCCCCTCCGTGGCCCCCCCCCATGAACACATCCTGGCTCCGCCACTGCCTGTTAAGCAATATATTGTGAGAGGGCTGTTTGTTACAGCGTCCCAAACAACTCAAAATAATAAACTACAAAGTTAACAAAAGGACGCACTCCACAGCGCTGAGCGAGAGCGCTTCTCTGCCACCTTCACGTGCTCAGAAACCTCCTGCTTCCCGCTTATGAAGTCATTCACATTATTAGTTTTCTGTTGAAAGAATAAATGTAATATCCCACTGGTTGATAACCATACATATTTATATGCAAAATATTTGTGTTGTTTTTCATGTTAAATGTGAAGAATGACAGGTTGGATGCCATAGACTTTTTTTTTTTTTTTTACAGTATACAGGTGTAGTTTTCACTTTAACATGATTTTATTATCGTAACTTTGACTTTATTCTTAAGATATTATAACGTTTATGTTATTTATTTCATTGTGAAGGATAAACTGATAAAATTTGCGCTGGCCACTTGGTATTTTAAAAAACAAAAACTTGAATTTAACAAACATAAAATATTTCAATCATATCTGATTTAAATTAATAAAGAAACTAAACAAATTAATGACCACTTTGCTATTTAAAAACCAAAACGGTACTATTTAAATGGCAGCAACAGCAGCTTTGTAACGGGAATAATAGAGAGAGAGAGAGAGAGAGAGAGAGAGAGAGAGAGAGAGAGAGAGAGAAAGACACGGCTCTGGTCACGCTCTACATTCTACATACTTTTTATAATATCAATGTTCATGCTCATTTTTAAAATAGAAATGTCCTAGCCTTATGAGCAGTTGATAATCGACGGACTGTTCTGTTAATAAATGCCGTCATTCCGTTATGTTATATGAATATGTTTCAGCAATCATACATTACAACCATTAATTGGCGTAGGTTAAGATGGACTATTTTCTAATAAACTAAAGTTTGTTATCTTACAGATTGAAAGCCCGAATGGTTTCTCTCCCTCGCTCTGTGTTTATGGATGTGTGTGTGTGTGTGTGTGTGTGTGTGTGAGTGCACGCGCATGGGTAGTTGCATGCGTGGGAGGGGTGCAATTTGCGAATAGTACTTTTGCTTAAAATGGCCATCACTAGTTTCTACAGTGCATCGCGATGCAGATGAGGATGATTCGGTATCGGTTCAGTAATAGACCACAACCGATTATAACGTACTGATACTTTTCTGACATCATGTGTTGCATACGTGCTTTGTCGCGGTAGAATTCAACAGCAGAGGGAGGCGAGACACGAGTGAGTAATTAAAAATGCTCCATCTACTTGAAAAGCCGACTTTAGGGCACATTTTGGCTTTTATGAACCGGGTAAGCACAACCTGAAGACACACGCTGTGTAAATCATGTCACGCACAAATAAAATATTTAGGGTGTAATACCAGTAACTTGAGAAACCATCTCAGCTGTTTTCACGCTGAGCTGTTAACCCTGTCAGTGCCAAGTATTTACTTTTGTGTATTTGTTCTAAATGCTGTTGTCTTCTGTGCCCAGACTTAGTTTTGATGCATTCAAGCAGCCGGATTTCTTTGAGCAGGTCAAATTAAAGGTTCAGTTCATATACCTGACTGCTTTGCATTTATTGACAAAATCGTATACATGAAGTAAAATAGAAAATTGAGAATGCAGTGCATCGTTAATGCATAGCAATATTGAATTGAACCAAATCGATGACATCATAATTGTAATCGAACCGAACCATGAGACCAGTCTAGGCTCACACCACTCCCTTTTTTTGGACTGTTCACCCAAAAAATATTGTGAAGCAAAATAAGCTCCAAAAAGATAACGGAAGACGCATAAAATGATCATACAGATAACTCACATGACTAGAGTTGCCTGAACCCTTATGTAGCGGTTATGCACTTACTATCTTCAGTCATGCAGGTTTGGGATGACATGTAGGCGTAGATTTTTTATTTTAGGGTGAACTATTACTTAAAGGTTTCCATGTGCAAAAAAAGATGCAAAGAATGATCATATCCAAGAAACTGCACTAAGACGACAAGCAAGAAACAATACCCGATGGCTTCTTCCAATCGAGTTTCTTCTCTTTCCGAAGTCAGAGCGGCTGCTCCAACGATGGTCGGCTTAGACTGGACATCTGCCCCCAAATCACCTGCTGCCCCCCGTCCTGAATTAGGACAGAAAAACAACATCCAGTACAGACAAACAACAGTCATACTCAGAGTTTCAGAGTTAACACTGCTACATCATTAAATGAACTGCAGGAGATGATATGAATACAACATATGGATAGAAAGACATGAAGCACCACAAAAGAAATGTACATCTAATTGTACGGACTATGATTTCCATGATGTAGAAAACACAGACGGGATCCTGGCATGGAATTTACTGTATTACATTAAAAATCAGATTTGTGCAAAATGTGAATGAATAAAACACCTGTACACAATCAAATAATGACTAGAGTCTGTGAAGATGAAATCACTAAAAGACTGCAATTAAATAGGAAGTGTACATGTTCTGTGTGCATGACTGAACTTCATCTCCACAGCTGCTCGGAGTCACTTTATCAGTTCTCTCAATGCTGCTGAACACAGAAACTAAATTCAACACATCTAAATAAAAGTTTAGTGTGACCTGAAAGAATAAGAGAAGTTATTACTGCACAGTAGAATGCACTTCTCAAAGCATATAATAAATGTTACAGTTTATTAAAATATTTTAAGACATATCACACAATTTATCATCTATTTTTTAACACTAAACCTCAAAAATTAGTTTGCCAAAAAAATAAAAATGTAATTGCATTTTAAAAGATTTACTGTTTAGATATTTAATATGTTTTATGCATTCATTTGATATGACAATTGATTAAACCATAAAACAGAATCTGGAAAACGTAACATACAACAATTTCTGGGGGGAACAATTCATTGGGAGATATTAAAATTTGTAAACATTTTTAAATGATTAAAGTTGTATTAGTTTAATTGAATAGACATACTTTTTGGTAATTAAAATTGAAGCCATTAAAAATGAATCCAGAAATAAATAAGTAAACAAAACAAACAGGAATTAATAAACACCAAGTGACTTATTCCAAGTTTAATTAGGTTTCAGAGGTTGATTTTTTTGGTACTTACATTAATATTGCTATCTGACAGTGTGTGCCAAATATATCAAATGGGAACCGCTGTATATAGCAGATGTGGGTTCAGACAGTTGATTAATCCCAAAACCGGTGCATTAGGGTCATAAACACTGTGATAATGAGGGTTGTTATAGTGCTGGAAAGTCTTAAAATGATATGTTTGTGTTGAGAATTTATTTTTAAGCCAGTCAGGTCAAGCGCGGCCTGAAAAAAAAGCAAAGGCTACCCAAGAGTTGTGCGTAAGAAAGGTCACCGTTTCAGACACCAAGGACTATTTCAAGCACTATTTAAGTCCTTACAAAAAAAGAGCTCTTAAATAGAAGATTAATGGGCTTATGTTCCTCATTTGTATTTACATTGAAGATTACGTTTTTAGCTACTTGACCTTCCCGCCGTCTTTAGCAGTAAATTGCACGTCTAAGTAGCAACTATTCAACTTTGTTGGTGTTGCCAAGGATACAAAAATGATGGTGCGCAATTTAATGCCCACTCCAATCAACCTCGCGCTGAAATGAATAATAAAACAGGTATGAGGTTGATTAAATGCAGTATACAGGAGGGTTGACTGAGACGTGTGGTACAGTATAGGCCCTGCTCCTTGTGATGCCAATATGTAATAAAAAAAACAACAAATGTTGCATCTCAGCGTAAAAATGTTCATCACCTTTCAATGGTTAGGGGTTGGTCAGGGTTATTTTTAATGTTTAAAAAAAAAATATATATATACATATGATATGTTTATGAAATTTCAGTGAACTAGTGCTAGTGAGTGAGAGTGAGCGAGAGTGTGAGCGAGAGTGTGTGTGAGAGAGAGAGAGCGAGCGAGCGAGAGAGTGTGAGTGAGAGAGTGAGCGAGAGTGTGAGCGAGAGAGTGTGAGCGAGAGTGTGAGAGAGAGTGTGAGAGAGAGAGAGCGAGCGAGAGAGTGAGTGAGAGAGTGTGTGAGAGAGAGAGAGCGAGCGAGAGAGTGTGAGTGAGAGTGTGAGAGAGAGAGCGAGCGAGCGAGCGAGAGAGTGTGAGTGAGAGAGCGAGCGAGAGAGAGTGTGAGCGAGAGAGTGAGCGAGAGAGAGTGTGAGCGAGAGAGAGAGCGAGCGAGAGAGTGTGAGTGAGAGTGTGAGCGAGAGAGTGAGCGAGAGAGTGTGAGCGAGAGAGTGTGAGAGAGAGCGAGCGAGAGAGCGAGTGAGAGAGTGTGAGCGAGAGAGAGTGAGCGAGAGAGTGTGAGCGAGTGTGAGAGAGAGAGAGCGAGCGAGAGAGCGTGAGTGAGAGAGTGAGCGAGAGAGAGAGTGAGCGAGCGAGAGAGTGAGAGAGAGTGAGCGAGCGAGAGAGATTGTAGCTCCCGCTGTGATGCTCTTTCAGCACACTGAGACTTGGGCAAGGAGAGGATTTACTATAGATTTCACATTCTATAAAGTTCTAATTATAATGCTATGTCATTAATGTTTATGGCAGATTTGTGCTATATTTTCATCTACATTATCAAGTGATTCTTAAAATCGCCTACATGTTTTCAAAGCCATACGAATTATGGAAACATTTTTAATTTTAGTATGCCTGTTTAACATTTGATGAAAAATAATTTTTGGATTTTTGAAAAAGAAACATCCAAAAGCAATATGACCATCTCAAATAACAGTCAATATCGGGCATTGCATTTGAGCATGAAACTACTGTTAATATGCAGTGCATTCAGCATGTAAATAAATGTTAATATCCCAACGCATGCTATATTAGATGAATCAGATATATATGTAGTAGAGATGCGCGGATGAGCTCAAACACCACCCGAATCCGCTGCTTTATATAAATTATCCAGCCGCACCTATATTTCTCTGATTTAGATAACCGACCTGAGCCGCACCCGATCGTCACATTACAATGATTCTAATTAGACTAATTCTTAGTTTTGCACGATGACATGATGAATGGATGGTTCATTTTTAACAGCAGATTCAGTGATGTGAGAGCTGATGTGTGCATCACGTCTGCTGCGCATTACGGCTCCGATGTGAACACCGAAGTCAATGCTTGTTTTTATACCCATAGATATGCATATATTACACCAGCCACGCCGCGGCACGTTTAGAAGCATCCCAGAATCCCGTGAATCCAGTTGCTTCGCTCCTGGTGTGATTTGGCACCGAACAAAACGTCATCGGAACCGTAAGGGGTAATGGTACCAGGCTAATACAATGATAATAGGCTGCTTTTAAATGAACATTTAATTTAAAAACTTAAGTTCTTCTTTGGCCAGATTATAGTCTACACTTTCTTAATATCAGAAACACATGCTCTGCTCCACTCAAACGTTATCTGGAATGCCACTGCATCCGTCACTGCAACTTCCCAAACAGTCGAACTAACACACACAAAAATGAAATCTGTGTCTGTCTGCCTGATGAAAAAATGTATTTAAAACACGTTCATATTTTAGAGAATATTTGCATCACTAATGATTTATCTCATCCACCCACGACCCCCTCGCAATTAATTAGGATGTGTTTTTATTACACGACCCACTGATTACCCGCGGACACAACCGCCATCCGCGCATCACTAATATGTAGCTAACCCAGACATCACTAAACGACTTCAAAGCCAAGCTTCTCTCTCTTCTCACGTCTATACTTTAAACGCTTGCATGTGAAACAATCAGAGCTCAGGGTGCCGCCCAAAGTGCTGCTATAACCAATCAGAATTCAGTTTCCCCAAGATTATAGTTTTCATGATCGATCATCGCTGTAACATCCGAGTACTCCATCGCTGTTACCCATCCCTACTTTACACAGTGATGCATTATTAAGACTATAACAGTTAAGTGTTTAAGTTGATGGTATAAGGAAACAGTTGAATTGATCGCATCGCATGCACATCATTACTCCAGTCTTCAGTGTCACATGATCCAAAATTCTTTCTAACATGCTAATTTGGTGCTCAAAAAGCATTTATTATTATTATCATCAATGTTGAAAAAGGTTTTGCTGCTATAAGATTAAAAGAATAGCATTTATATGAAAAATAAATGTGTATTTTGCAACATTATAATTGTTTTTACTTTCACTTTGGATCAATTTATCTTTGCTGAATAGAATAATGTATTTCAAAACAATAAAGAGAGAATATAATAAAAAAAACATTAAAAAAAACTGTGGTGCCAATCTCTTTTGTAGTCGTGTCTGGTCATGTCAAATAGAGGCTGAGTAAATGATGATTGGACTTAATTTTGGGGTAAATTCAAAGTCACTCCTGAAAATCTAAAGCTGCATACAAACACAATGAAGCAAAAATAAAGCTTTTCTCTGTTTTCTCTCACATACCAACAGGTGTAGCTCCTCTTCCCCATGTCTTCCCCGGTTCAATGCCCAGGCCCCTGAACATGGACATCAGCGATGACCCCGGCCCAGGAGCCTCAACCTAAAAGAGAGCCGAGCCTGAGACTCTTGCATGGATCTACTGCTAAATCAAATGTGTTTATCTGGAACTTGTATAACAATAAACACTTATATCCTGAATTTTGGAGAGACTGTTTCAATACATTTAATTGAGTTTCCAATTTAATGAAGTAAATATGTGCTGCATGTTTCAGACTGAAGAAATGGAAACAGCTTATATTGCCATTTATTATGTTTTTCAGCTTGGATTAATGTGTTTGCTCTGCAGAAGTGACTGAATACCCTTTATGATGCTGCACAAAAACTCAGATAACAGTTAGTTGGCCAACAACAACATTAATACAGCCATACAAATGAATATCGTAGTTTTACAGTTGTAATGCAAAGTTTAACTTAAGTTGTTTAACTTTCATTTGATTAAAATAAAGTTAATGACAGAAAAATCCAAATGAAAACAGAATTTATGAGAAAATTTTTACATTAAAATTGTATTGTACAAATATATTTTTAATAAATTAGATTGTTGTTTTTATGCATTCAAATAATTAGACAATTAAATTAAAAAGATTTTTGTTAAACTTTTAATAAATTGATGTTACATGGTTTCATGTTAAGTAACTAAGCATGCTTTTTTATTAATAACATTTAATTTAACAACTAAAAAGGAATCAAGAACAGAATCTTGAAAAATGTAAACAGAAAAAAAGGGAATTTGGAAACAAATAAAAGATTTCATAAGGCCCTAATTATAGGTTGATTGTGTTTATACTGTTTAGACATACATCAAGGGTTCAAACACTACATAAGTGAATTTGGCAAAAATGGTCCCTTTTAAATTGCAATCTTTATTAAATAAATAAATAATAATAATAATAATTCACAATTTTGTTTTTTGCCCCAAATCATGCAGGATTTAGGGAACCTTGTCCATCATTTACCTGGGCAATCGCTGGAGCCACCTCTGTTTGCAGCTCAGGCATCTTCTCCTGAACATCTGATTTTTCGATGTCCAGTGTAGGCACTGGTCCCACAGCAACCCCTCTCCCTATCCCAGCACTGGGCACTGGAGTGGGCAGCAAAAACCCTCGGGCTCTTCCAAAACCTCCCTCGTCTGCCGGTATCCTCACTCCTCTAGGAACGCCCACCACAGGCTCGCTTACAGACGGAGTTATGCCTCTCCCAAACCGCACAGGCATTTCTCCAGGTACGCCTGCGGCTCTACCTCGTCCAGGAAGAGGTTCATCTTTAGGCAGAACCAGACCTCTGGCCCGTCCCAATGGGGGCTGTTCAGCCAATTGACCCTGATCTTCTGCTGACTGCATCCATGGCATGCGGGTGACCCCTGGGGGCCCCGGAAAGGGGGGTCGCTTTGGATCCATTTATTCCTCTGCTGCACTTCAATACAACTGACAAAAACAAAGCACAGAAATAAATGAAGGTTTCCTTGACATGATTATCTACGACACTGTCAAAGCACTGCAGAGCTTGAATGCATTAAATCATAACCGTGCATCTCACTACGCCTTTTCTAAGCATGTTTCCAAGAGGTTAATCTAAACTAGCAACAAACAATCAATGAATGGGTCTCTGTGCAAGATTTCTGGAAAATATGCGCTCTGGAGCACAAAAAGAAACATGCTTTTGTACGCCCAAAATATCATGTTAATTGCTGTAATTGAGGCTAATGTCATTTTGCACTTTCTCTCAGTCGACATGAGCACGTGCCTGCCTGACAAGCGTCTAAAACAATAGCTGAGATTTTCACTTTTAAAATTAAATGACATTTATTTTGAATGGCTAGGGGAATATAACATTACCGTCGTGTATTTAGTACTTCTTTGGCCTTTGCATGTCGAAACGTGACAGCGCGCGAAGCCCATTCGATCGGATTATTCGACAGAATGACGCACGCAGTCACAAAATACAATTCTGTTCATTATTTTAGAAACAGACGAGGCTGACGCATGCCTAAAAGCATGCTAAATTAGGGAAACTGTACCTGCAACTGTAGTCGACAGTTCTGTGTCGATGAACCGTTCGCTCCAACAGCCGGGTAGAACTGAACTGAACTGATCCTGATTCAGTGTTGTATGACTCGTGATTCTTTTGAATGATTCGGTTAAACCAATTCATGACTCATTCGTAAGTATAAGGACAATTTGAGAACACTTGATCTATTTATTTCAATGTAACTTAAATAAATCGGTGAATTTAACATGTTTTGGCAATTTATTATTATTATTTTTTATAACATTAGAAAAAAATCCATATTAAGATTTTATTGTAGGCTATATGTTTTCTGTAGAGACAGTGATTAGGCATATTAAAATGACAAGCAAAAATGAGTCCTCTAACTAAAGTCAATCTTTAGCTTTCCTTCTATATCTGACATAGGCTATAAATATTGACAAATATGTTTCTTTAAGAAGATGCGTAGATAACACTATTTTAACAGTCCCTTTTGAGCATTCTGTTGACAATTGTAGCTTAACTTTGCAGCTACATGGCATTAGTGTGACTGTCAGATTAATATCTAACTCTTTATTGTGATGTCCCAACAGACATTCTACTGACTAGAAGTAGTCAACTTATTCTATAACCCCATACAAATACTATTAACACTGATGAGGGATATGTAGGTGCATGCAACATTAGTCAGAATGTGTTAAAGGCTCCATCAAAATGCTTATTTTTGTAACGCTCACGTATGCATTTTGTATAAAATAAAATTATGCCCTGGTTAAAGATTCTCAAATGTTTTCCAGAGATGTTTATTTGAAAATCAATACTTTCTCTCCTTCTTGAGAGATGTTCAATATTGTCAGATATAAAAAAACAAACAAACAAAAAACAAAGAAAAGGAAAGGACAAACTGCTAAATTTAGTAATGTCCTAATTATGACACCATTTAAAACAGAGATGTATGTGGTCTCACAGAGGTCCTCTACAGAGAACAAATTCAACTGTGCCCATGAGATTATTAAAACTAAAAAAGGCAAAGCTTTAACCCCTTCATGTTCAGACAGTTTCATTTCATTTATTGAAGCTAAATTCAGAAAATAAACAAACACCGGTTTGGTTTCAATGGCAAGCTTCAAAAAGCTTTTAACTAAGAATAAATCTGGATTTGCATGAAATGTTTCAAAGTCATCAGAAATCTTCAGATTAAAATAAAAATAGCTTGAGGAATATCTATTTTGAATAATGAACACTAGTTAGGGATAAGACTCCTGTAAACCTTTGCTGCATGATAATTCATTTTCTTGCCATGAACTCTTCACAATGTCAAGGTAAGATTTATTTCCACTAAACAGATGCTGCAGTGTTGTGGAGAATTATCTTGGGATACAGTATACGGTATTCATTTGCTTCACCGTGCAGCAGAGGATAACAGATAAACTACAACTCTGATTTATCTGGTGCTGTTTTACACATATATTGCCCTGTTATTATTAAACGTTTATAGTAGCGCAGACATTTTCTTCAGGTCTGTTTTCTGTTCTTACATTCTGCTCTGTGTAGAGATAGAACAATACAGATTCTGAAAAGCTCAACAAATGAACTCAATTTGTTAAAACGAGTTACACTAAATAAAGTTATTATAATACATTGGAAAATGTTCTGGTAATTTTGCAGTCAGTAAATGTAAATTATAATGTGTTGTATTATAATGAGAAAGCAATCAGGTCAAACATCTCCCTCCTCCTGCCAAAAGTCTTTTAGTCTTCTTCCTTTAGAGGATTGTGACACGTTTCTTCTTTATTTCCCTGCTGTGTGATCGTGTAGACAAGCTACTTAGAGTAAACACTGTTTATTATGCAGCCATGTCTTTGAGCTCAACAGACATCTTCTCAATTAATTATTAAAATATCTACAGAGAGAACAAAACTACAGGAATGAAACTTAGCTCTGCTACATGATCCCAAATTCTCAGGTTGGAGATTAAGAGGATCCACGAAAAGGGAAATTCAGGATAATATCTAGAAATCAACAAACTAAAAAAAGGCTCAATAACTTTTGTGATTAAAAAAAATAAATCATCAAGCGTATTCAGTTCCTTCACAAGCGACTATGCAGAGAGAGAGAGAAAGAGAGAGAGAGAGAGAAAGAAAGCGTGAGAGAGAAAGAGTGAGAGAGAAAGAGAGAGAGAGAAAGAAAGCGTGAGAGAGAAAGAAAGAAAGCGTGAGAGAGAAAGAAAGAAAGAGTGAGAGAGAGAGAGAAAGAAAGAAAGTGAGAGAGAGAGAGAGAGAAAGGGAGAGAGAGAGAGAGGAGAGAGAAAGAAGTGAGATGAGCGAGAGAGATAGAGAAAGGCTGAAGCCAGTGAAGAGGTCGCGAGCGAGGAGGCTGAGAGAAAGAAAGCACGTGTTGAATGAGAGAGAGAGAAGAGAAGAAACGTGCGTGTGAGAGAGATGAGAACGCGTGAGAGAGAGAGAGAGAAAGCGTGAGAGAGAGAGAGAGAGAGAAAGGAAAGAAAGAAAGTGTTATAGAGAGAGCTCGCAGAGCCCGAAGAACGTGGCGAGAGATAGCCCGAGAGAAGACAGAAAAGCGAGAGCGGAGAGAACGAAAAGTTTTATCTAGAGCGCTCTCGCAGACGTTCTCCCCGCTCCAGCCGCCCGCTTCGCACGAGCGAGCGCATCCCGTTTTGAGCCGTCGCTCGCATCCCGCGCCCGCCCGCCGCGTGCGACTCGATCAGTCTCTCCCCCCTTTTGCAGCATCGAGAGCATAGAAATCGTTGAGAGCGTGAGAGAGAGATTTCATACACAGAGGAAAAAAAGAGGTGTGGAATTTTTTTAACAATTTTCACTCGTAATTGCTCGTAAATTTATCAAATTACAAAAAAAACCATATACAAATAAATAAAGGTAAGTAGGACATTGCTTTAAAACCGTACAATTCTGAAGTAGAAAGACTGAACTAGTATTTTCTTGTAAACCCACACTGAACAATCGTTTATGGTTTATTTATTTTGACTGGTGAAATGTGTCCTTCAGGGATCTGATATTTCCTATGTTCGTGTTCCTTGGTATTGCTGTATATCTGAAGACTTGGGACCGAGTAACTGTCTCTCGTATCACACCGCAAACTCACACACTCATCTGAAACATTTGTAATTTTTCAAAAGTTCTATCCGTTTATTTTTACATAAAACTTTTTTAATGAGGAACAAATTACATTGTGCACCAGAGACACTTCAGAGATTTAGTTTAATAAATTAAATGTCAATCATAAAAACTGTAATTAGGATGCGATGCTCTTGGGATGCAGGTTCAAGTCAGGCCTGTGTCATCTCATTCTCTTCTTGAAAAAAATTGAATTTCATAATTCACTTTATCATAGAAATGTTATTAAATGTTAGCCCTATACATATAAGATTTGTAAGTAAACATCTTTCCCAGCTGTACTGACTCACTATGGAGACTCATAACTGAATTTGAGCCGTTCAATATAAACAAGGTAATTTCAGCAGCAGTCAGAGTCGCTCATCAGAAGCAAATCAATGGCCTGAATATTAATTTAAGCTGACACTCATCATCAGCACACTGCAAGTCAGGCTACTCTGAATATTGACCAATAAGGCTTGAGGGAAGCAGTGAGCATGTACTTGACCCAGGTGCTTTGACCTTGAACATTAAAAGAGAAGCCAACATATTTCTGGTCACATGGATACAGCTACTGTGGCATGGTGACTGATAACTGACCTTTCTAGCAAGCGTCAAATGAGTTTAAAAGGACAGTCCACCCAAAAACAAAGTGTTTCGGTTCCCATTGACTTCTGTAATTATTTTTTTATTCACACTGGAAGTCAATGGTTACCAACATTCTTAAAAATATATATTTTGTATTCTATGTAGAAGAAGGGGGGGGGGGGACATGAGGGTGAGTAAATGACAGAATGAAAATCACTCTCAGGCCAAAGATGCGACAAGTTTCTTTCTTCATCGGAACAGATTTTGAGAAATGAAGCAATTATGTCACTTGCTCATCAATGGGTCCTCTGTAGTGAATGGGTACCATCAGAATGAGAGTCAAAACAGCTGATGAAAATATCACAATCCACAAATACAAAGCACTCCAATCCATCAATTAACATCTTGTGAAGCGAAAAGCTGGGTATATGCAACAATAACATAATATTACCTTCTCCAGTAACACAGTTGTCTCATCTGAATCAGAAGATGAATACACACAGATCAAGAGCCAGTTGTAAACAAACATGTCAGTTAAATGATGTGCGAGGAGAATAGGAGAGTATTATGGATTGTGGACTGGTTTTGTCCAAAAGCAATGGTTTAGTTGAGATGCCTTAATGATGGACTTGTTTAATGCAAACAAGCAGTTTTTCGCTTCACATTAATTAGACTAGGGTTGTGTGGATTATTGCGATGTTTTTAAAATCAGCTATTTGGACTCTCATTCTGACGGCACCCATTCACTGCAAAGGCTCCATTGGTGAGCAAGTAATGGAGCACTACATTTTTCCAAATCTGTTATGATGAAAAAACAAACTCATCTACATCTTGAATGGCCTGAGAATGAGTAGTTCAATTCCTATAAGTTCAGTCCAAATCATGTAGCTTTAATTCATGAACCAGGTTTATAACTTTATAACCAAAGAAACGATCACAGAAATTCTACATTCAGACACTAACATAAGGCCCTGAGGGTGATATGCCCCATCTGTTGGACAATGACAAGGAAGATGGTGATGATAGCCGCTTTGGCCACATTAGCCTGGGAACATGCTGTCCTATTCTCCGCTTCATTACAGATTCATTTTCATGCCACTTAACTCCAGGAGGCTGAGTGCTCACCATTCACATACAGTACATGTTCAAGCACCATCTCCGTAGCTGTCAACATTCAGATGATAGGTTTTGATTGTTCAAATTTTCATGGCTTTTGTTCTCTTAGTGCTCTGCGTTGTGTTCTGAAAGTCTAAAATTATAAGCATTTTCATCTGGCGGCTTATCAAAAGCGACTTACAGTACACTTATATCATGGAAATTTCCCCTGAAACAACTTGGGGTTTAAGGACTTTTCTGTCAGTGGTCATGAATCGCCCTTTCAGGGTTTGGACTTGGATCATTAACCACAAGGCTACAATTAAAGTTTGCAGTAATCAATGTCAACCATTGAATTAAAACCCCGCCCCCAGACACGTCAATAAACCTGATGCAAAATATGATTCATGATCAATAAAAAAAAAAAAATCCCTGTTAGTAACATCATAATTATCAAGAAGATAAATATTGTTTGTTTACAATTATGCGAGCATGTCTGCCTGCATGTATTTGCATAACATTTCAATATGAATCGGACACGCCCACACAGAAGCCAAGGGTCGCCAGGTTTTATAAAAAATGTTGTACAGCACTTTTTTGCTGTACATTTTGGCCCGTGTTCTCTCAACACAGTGATATCTGTAAGAAGGTAAATTTCCTATTTTCTTCTCTTTCCATCGTCCAAAATAAAATTGTGTAACGCTATATAATATGTAGCTACGCAACAAGACACAAAACTACAGAAATAAAGGAAACACTGAGAGTAAAATGCCCGAGCCTTTAAGTGGGAGAGATCCTAGAGAGCGAATATTTCGAAACAGTCAAGTGCGGTACTCTTGCGCGCTTCCTCCAAAACAGAAAAAAACATCTTAATGTAGGTGGAGCTGAGACCGCTTCCCTTTGATGAGAAAGTTACGCGTTTAACCTACTAGAGTGCGCAATTCTCACGCTTCCTCGCATGAAGAACCGACCTGTCATTTCCATCAAGTCGAGGACCGTACAGCTTCTCCAAACGCGCGCGTAACACAGCCAACCCGTGGTGATTATCCTCCTTCTCGTTTATGTAAGTTTTCCTCCGCTGTATCCGCACAACTTGCCTTTTTTTATTTTGGAAAGCCCGAGGACACCACCGATCCGCGCTCGCTTCAGCATGCGTTTGGCGCACGGAGCGCACTCTTGGCGAGCTCTTCATCATCAGGCGCAGGGATGATGTTCAACGCATCGGGCTCGCTAGATTTCTTCTCGTTCACTCACCCTGAGGTCGCGTCGGAAGTTCTCAATGATTCCTCACACTTATTCTACAACATCTCATTGGCCATGTGGAACAATTCCTGCGGGGAAGAGTTGCTCGATTTCACCACAGCGGAGAAGATTGTTATCGGAATGATGCTGGCCATCATCACCACCGTGACGGTGATTGGAAATATGCTGGTGGTGATCGCGGTGTGCGTCGTTAAGAAGCTCAGACAGCCGTCTAACTATCTGCTGGTGTCTCTGGCCGTGGCGGATCTCTCCGTGGCTATTGTGGTGATGCCATTCGTGATCGTGACGGACCTCACGGGAGGAAAGTGGCTTTTTGGAGAGGTCTTCTGTAACATCTTCATCGGCATGGATGTGATGTGCTGCACTGCATCCATCATGACGCTGTGCGTGATCAGTGTGGACAGGTGAGTAGGTTGGGTTCTTCTTACCAAGTCTTTTAGGTGAGCAACCCAAGTGTCTTGAACACAATGGTGATGTTTATGAAGCAACGCATGATACTTGGGATTTGAACCTACAACCCGTTTAGTCTATTTTTTTACCACTAGTTTATCAAAATATTGCATCGGCATGCATGAAGTATTAAACATTTATTTATGTCTGTATGTACGTCTCATAAAGCATGAACTCCACAAATCAGAGGTTTGGACCCCACTGTGTATGTACTGTATACAGGAAAGTGTAGGCCAATCATTTAAGATTTAAAAAAATAATTCCACCATCTTAAACTCCTCTTAGCTTTTGCACTTTAAAAATATAAACAATAAAAATATTCCATGTGATCCTGGAGCACAAAACTTGTCATAAGGGTCAATTTTTCAAAATGTATACTTCATCTGAAAGTTGATAGTAAATAAGTTTTCCATTGACGTAAGGTTTGTTAGGGATAGATATCCAGCCGAAATACAAATATTAGAAAATCTGGAATCTGAGGTTGCAAAAAAATAGAAAATTGCCTTCAAAGCTGTCCAAATGAAGATCTTAGCATTGCATATTACTAATAAAAAATGAACTTAATATATTTACGGTAGGAAATATCTTCATGGAACATGACCTTTACCGATAACATGATTTTTGGCATGAAAGAAAAAACTATTTTGACCCATGCAATGTATTTTTGGCTGTTGCTACTAATATGCCCGTGCTACTTATGATTGGTTTTGTGCTTCAGTAGCTCAATGAATAATTCCACAAAAATTGCATTCATTTACAAATATTAGAAAAATGCTGTTTGAAAAACTGCAGGGCACTGCTGTCACTGCACTACATGTCATGTCAGCTACCCATCTAGTCATAATGTTCCATGTTGTTGCTCATTTAATACTACACCTCCGTTAAATAAGCATCAGTCAGCACTAAACTGCTCTGGCAACTTCCTTCACTCGAATGTCAAGGCGACTCTCTGGATGTGTCCACTGTACAGCAGGAATTAAGACTGACAACTCGGTCCATGTCGGAGATCCTCCTCCAGACCGAGAATAGGGTCAATGCACCTGCAGCCAGTCTCCCATGTGACACCACGAGGGGGGGGGGGTCACTGACAGACCCTGATTTGGATTGACACGTCTGAGGAACTAGGGTACTTTGGGTTGTGAAGTCTGAGGTCCTGCTGCTGTAGTGAAGTCCACTTGGAGACTGGCTCATGTTGGGGTGAAAAAAATGTGCTGTACTGATTTTGTATTCTTCACTTTCACATATAGCTGTAATAAACCTATGAGATTGAGCAGTTAATTCAGCCATTGATCTACATATGAGAGTGGCCATTAATATTTAGTGCATATTTAAAAGGTGTTGCTTTCTAACTGAACACAAGGGCTGTTTTTCTATAATGCAAAGTCAATAGGGAATATGATTTATAACATGTCTGGAGTAAATACCTTTTGCAGGTGGTGCCTTGGGGTTGATGCTTTATCTTTTGGGCCGGAGGCTAAGGTTGCTTATTTAAAATATATAAATACAGTATATAAATCAATTTAAACTAAATAACGCAGTCTTATTTAAAGATGCACATCCATTCTGGTGTATGGAGTTAATCAGTTTAGTCCATTAGTAAGGAGCTACAGTTGTGAAATCATTCATTTGTGAAATTGATTAGACAATAAATTCATATCTAATGAAGTTAAATTATCAAAATATGTGCATGTTACACAACACGTAATAATAAAGATTATTTTGGCATCTGTGGTTCAGTTAAGAATCTTTAAACATCCATGGAACCGTTCCATTGAACAAAAGGTTCTTTAAAGTGGGGCAAGGTTGTTCAGATTATTACAAATACTCACAATAAGAAAAAAAAGGTTATTTAAAGAACTATTTTGAGTAACCCCAAATGGTTCTTCTATGAAAACCCCCGTGTGGAACTTCTTTTTAAGGGAGATAAGTGAATTCACACCATAGAAAAACATGGTTTTTGTTCTTTGAAGAACCTTTTAGTGAACGGTTCTTAAAAAAAAAGTATCCTCATATGAAGAACATTTGAATAAGCTTTTTCCACTTTAAGGAACATCTTGTGCAATGAAAAGGTTCTGCAGTTGTTAAAGGTTCTTCATGGAACCATCAATGCCCATGAATCCTTTACTTCTAAGATACACTCATTTTAAATGTATAGCAAAAATCTCAGACATTTAAACAAAACATGGACAGCACTCCTCGGTCTCTTCATTCTGGCCTTTTTTTTTAGACGAATGCTTTTAATACTCACAGTGTCACGGTGCTGCTACTAGTTGGAGCGAAGGAGCAAAGAAAGCAGAACTCTTCACAATCAACAGTCTTTAATAAACAAACCAAGGATAACACATGGCTGACTGGATACACACAACTCGACGTTCAAGACCCAACAAAGAAACATGCTGCAGACAACACTTTAAATACATGACTAAACGAGGGAAACTGACAAGACACACCTGGGACCAATGAACATGTTAGGAACAGGAACAAAACCAAATATGGGCATAAGAGAACGTGAAAACTAGATCACTGAGAGCACATGGAGAGGAATACAAACACAAAACAGTCCGTGGGTGTGACACAGACACATTTTTCATTATATTATCCGAGCACATTACATCTGCTAACGCATAGTAAGACACTTTACTCTATACACATGTACATACCAGAGACTCATATTCTTTCAACAAGCACTTGAGGGTTTTTGAGGATTATAAACAAACATAGTCTCTTATGACGCTTGTTCTGTTGAAAAAAAGCTGATGAGAGGTGATTGCACTTTCGAGGATGGCTGGAAAGGATTTTTCTGTTTGGACATACAGAAAGTGCTTAGTGCTTCTCTTGTTATTGAGAATAAAGCAGTGTGATCCGTCTGCTTTGGTTTTATTAAATGAAGACTGTGTAGCTGCCTTCCGTGATGAGATTACCCAGTCTTTACAGTCTGACTATTCATTTAAAACGGATCCAGTATTTAATTTGGAAATGGATACACATGCCCTCTGAATGACATTGTATATGACTATTTCTTAGCGTAAAGGTCAGGCTACACGGTTCTCTCCCCACTGCTCTTCTCCCTGTACACCAATGACTGCACATCAAAAGACCCCTCCGTCAAGCTCCTGAAGTTTGCAGACAACACCACACCGATCGGCCTCATTCAAGACGGTGCCGAGTCTGCTTACAGACAGGAGGTTAAGGAGCTGGCTATCTGGTGCAGTCTTAACAACCTGGAGCTGAACACGCTCAAAACATTGGAGATGATCGTGGACTTTAAGAGAACCCCCCCCGCTCTCCCCCCCCCCACTCACCATCATGAACAGCACTGTGACTGCTGTGGAGTCATTCAGGTTCCTGGGCAGCACCATCTCCCAGGACCTGAAGTGGGACAATCACATAGAGTCCGTCCTTCACCAGCGGAGGAAGTTCAACCTGCCACAGGAGCTGCTGATACAGTTCTACTCTGCCATCATTGAATCAGTCTTCTGCACGTCAATAACTGTCTGGTTCAGCTCAGCTACCAAATCTGACCTCCGAAGACTACAGAGGGTAGTCTGGATTGTGGAGCGAATCATTGGCACAACCCTCCCCAATCTCCAAGAGCTGTACTTAGTGAGCAAAAGGACTGACAAAATCACTCTGGACCCATCACATCCAGAACACTCCCTCTTTGAACTGTTAAGGGGGTCGCACACCGAACGAGCAGCGCCGCGTAGCGCCACGTTTAGAACAACCCGAGGTATCGCACACCAGACGCGCACAATTTATACTAATAAATTACCTGAAGTGTGTTGTAACGGTTGTGTCCTGGTGAATTCAGTAGGTTGCAACCGACGACAGTGAATGTAATCACGACAGACAATTGTTACATAGGTCTATACTGTAATATTTTGTGTATGTAAAAATGTCTCAAGAGAAATATAAAAACATTTAAAGGATTACATTTATTATACATTTAATTCTATATGTTTACATTTTATTCAAGCTGTAAAACTAATGTGTACAGTATTTTGCAGCAGTGGTATCTTGGTGTAATGTATTAACAATGGTTTGAGACAAATATGATGTTATTTAATATAAAACAATGCCGATGGCGCTCTGTGGCGCGGCAGGAATTTGAACAGCGTCCAAGAGTCGTTGCTGGGCGCTGCGGACAGACGCCGAATGACCCTGCCGTATAGAAAACAATGTGTTCGAATTTGAAAGACATGGCGCAACGCGGCGCTGCGCTTCGCATCCGGTGTGCGACCCCCTTTACCGTCTGGTCGACGCTACAGAGCTCTGAGCACCAGAACGACCAGACACAGAACCAGTTTCTTCCATCAGGCAATCATCTCATGAACACTTGACACTATTTATACACTTATACACTTATTTATCTAACACACATACTTAGACTACACTTCAATTGCACATAATATAAATGTACATACACAACTTTACATTGTTATATACCTGTACATACAATTGTCAATTTGTATATTGTTATTCCTTATTTACTTGTTCTTTTTAATTCTTCTTTTTATTATCTGTGTTTTTGTTCTGTCACTGTCATTCTGTTGCACTGCGGTCTCTTCTGTCGTGAAAACTAATTCCTCATATGTGTAAACATACCTGGCAATAAAGCTGATTCTGATTCTGAAAATGTCACCATGGCCCTTTAAGGTTATTTTTAAAGTCCTTTTTTATGCTCTTAAATGAACTTTACAGAAGCTAGCAGTGAAGTCAGCTCCTAAAAAGGAACTCAGTGTTCAAGTCTTGACAAATGCTTTGACCTTTGATTCAGTGTAGATGATTTAAATAATGAAAGTGAAACCTTGCTTGTGGCTTATCCTCATTCGTCTTCAAAGCGAGGTCTTCTTAAAGGACCATTTACTATATTGTCAAAATCTTGAGGTGTTTACAACAAGAACAGCTCTTCACAGAAGAATAGAAGTCTGAATTGTATATCGACAGTCCAAAGCTCTAGAGATTAAAGCATTGTGCAGCAAGAAAAGACCGTTAACAGTAAGAGAAATTAGCTGGAGTTGAGGGAAAAGAGGCAGATCATTGACAAATTGAGACATTTCAGGCTGAAAAGATCACAAGGGCTTATGCCTGATTTAAAAATCCACATTAAATCAAATCAATCAACACATATCTGTTCTTACTGGACATGATTCATTATTGCACTCAAAATATACAAATATTTAATGTATAAATCCATCTATAAACATTCCTTACATTAATATGGCAATAGATAATGCAGATAAACATACATTTGTCTGTCGGAGTAATTGAGAGCTCTGAGAAAATTAAATCAGCAATCATAAAAGGAGAGCGAATGTTTCTTAACATTATCTTATTAAATAAATCACCTTTATTTCTCCAATGATAAAGACAAATCACCCTCACAAAGACCCCATTAAGCTGTCCATGACTGAGCTCAAGCTAGTTATCCATCTTACTGAGACATCAGACCTGACTCTTATTTATGGGTATATTGTAGCTTCATCTCATGGTGAAGTGACAGCGATGAAACATCGTTCTAGTTTAAGCATTAAGAGTTAGTGAATTGAAGGTTTACTGCCAGTCTGAAGTAGTGAGAAAGCACCAGCCCTGGGTTTTGAGGGAAAGGCACAAAGACAACAGGAAGTAGCACGTGGCTTTTCTCATGATGTTCATGCTAATGTGACGGGGTAATGTCCGTGTAACGTGCTGATGTGAATGCACGGCACTTTAAAAATCAAGTGTCTGATTTGTTGTATTGTTAAAGAGGATGCATCAAAACTAGAAGAGGCATGTCTTCAATAGACTGAATGCATTCGCAATACTAACTGCTGGATCATCTGTTATGCTCTATCATTCAAAAGTTTGGGATCAGTAAGATTTTTTTGAAAGAAATACACTTTTTCTTTTCAACTTTCTATTCAGTTTTGAAATAACATTTCACAATATTGCTGGTTTTATAATATATTTGTGTATATACAGTATACACACACACATACGTACAGTGCTGGGTAGTAACTGGTTACATGTAATCTATAATCGGATTATATAATTATAATACAAATACTTGTAATAAGTCAATAATTTAACAACATTTAAATGTTCAGAGTTCTCTGATGTTTGTTAATGTCACATGACATGAAGGTATATAATTAAAATATTAAAATGTTTACTGTTCGAGTGTTTTATTTAGACACTTTTTTATTTTAAAACTAGTTAATTATTGACAATTTGACATTTTTGTGATTTAATTAATCATTGTTTATTCATGAACCCCAGTTACCGTGATGTTTCATGCAAGTCATGATGTTTATGTGGAAAGAATTGAAAATATTTTTTTTAATAATGAGATAAATTAAATGTCTTTAATTATTAATACAAATCAATTTTTTTAGGGCTAGTTGATGCAAATTGCATTTTTATGTTCCACTTCACTGTTTATTTTTATGGAAATGTATTTACTTGGCTTTCGCTAATGTGTCTGCACATTTATTCTTTGGAACTTTAAATGGTTTTATTAAAAGTATAAAACTATTAAAAAGAATCCAGCCCTTCTGTAAACGTTGGTCTCCTTGCATTATCCTTGGTTAACTGTAAACTAGTCAAAGCCACATACATGCCCACATTATTCCTATTTTACCTGGTCACTTTAGGTTTGGCGCTCCTGTTGAGATTAATAAATTGTGATATCAATTATTCAAGCGAGTGACATTAATATTTAAACTCCAGCGTGAGTGAAGGAAGTCTATCCTCTCAGCAGTAGTAACTCTGTCCTATGTACAAGAAAAATAGGCCTCATATATGTTGGACCGGGGAATTCTGCATGTGGAGATGGGAAGGGACAGATTCGCATTAAACTTGCAAATGAGACACACTCAGTCTGGCTGTCTTCTAGAATTCAGAAATGAGAATGGACACATATGCAGTTCAGGTTCAAAAAGCAGGTTTTCCCAGTGGCCCAGGAACCAGCCTCAGGTCTCTAGTGTTCTTGTGACTACTCTCCTTGAGTCGTAGTGGCATATGACGCTGTTTCTGCTCTCCTGACTAGCTCCGCCGTGCAATATGGTGTGCCAGAGAGAGGCTGGTCCGAGGTACAACTCACCTGAGATCCGTCTGACATGTTGAGTCACACCTGTCAGTGTCAACCCATGTGTTTTCGACCGCCACTGATTTCTCCTTGTGACCGCGAGAGCGGAAAGGACAGGAGAAACGGTCACTGAGAGTTTTACTAATATTTTTATATAATCACTTAAGAGTATTGCACATTTCTAACATGCTGCCAGGGGTCACGCTGTACATGCGCTCAAGCAAACATGCTCGAATCCCCAAAATGATTGGCTATCATCTTGCATGAGATGCCCTAACCAGAAACGATGACAAGCGGTAATATGCTTTACTCCTCAGGGAGGACGGAGAACCGAAATCACGCTGCAGTGCGAGGGAGGTTGACACAGTTGTCTTACAGAAGGGAGGCTGGAAGTTTATAGAGTTACCTCTACAGGAGGTTTCAGAGGTAGACGTTAAGGGAAAAGGCATGCCGCAGAGAAAAAATAGGACGTTTTCTTATATAAAAGCTGAGGGGAACCGCTTCTAAATCCTTAAAGTGATAGTTAGCCTGAAAGTGAGATATACTGCAATTTGTCATCATGTACTTACCCTTATTTTGTGCATGCAAACCCATGTGACTTTACACAAAACCTTTAGCAGGATATTTATGCTAGTCTTGTCCATAAAATGAAAGTGAACGGGTTACACCGGGGCGGCCAAGCCTCAAAACAGCACAAAGCAAGTTGCATGTGTAATGTTGACAGAAAGTTCACTTTTAAATGAACTATCTATTTAAAATTCACAAACCCAGTACCACATAAAATACTTTAGATTCCTCTGTTAGTTCTTAAATGCTTGCAAACTACAGAAACCGTGTCAGTTGCACATCCCACATGTTCATTCACCTAGAAAAACTCTTTAAAGGGACGATTTAAACAACTGTTTTCTTCACAAACACACAAGCTCCAGTTTCTGTTTTTGAATCCTCGGATGCATTCCCCAGTAGACTTCCATTGTAAGTTCATTACTGTACATTTCCATTTTTTTTTCAAATAAGGCATGAAACAAAGTCATTTTCATTGGTAAATGTTTTTCTAATTATGCGGCATGCTAGATGAGCATGGAGCCATTTTGTTCACCATACAAGAGACTACATCTGGTAATATAATAAGCTATAATCTCTCACGTCATATGAAGAATAAACCATCACAAAAGTCATAATTTGTGTTTGTCGGATATTTTCATTCATTCGGAGAGAAGAAAACAGTTCTATGACTTGCAGATCCTGAATGTCATTTGAATGCATTTTGCAACATGATGAATGTTCAGTTTCAATATATGTCAAAACGGCAAGATAGAGTTTTTATTCTTTTACATTTACATTTATTAACTTAGCAGTCGCTTTTATCCAAAGCCACTTACAATTGAGGAATACAATAAGCGATACATTTTAGGCATGTATCGTTACATTTTGAGGCAAACAGACACCGGAAGTGCTTGTAATGCAGATGTCTAGGCAGGGTTCAGAGCAAATTCTAGCCAGACAGTGAGAGGTTAAGGGAAAGAGAGTGAAGGTTTTATTTAGTTTTTTAGTTGAAGTGATGACGGAAGAGATGAGTTTTCAGGTGTCGCTTGTTAATTGTCAGGGATTCAGCGTTCCGGATGAGGATGGGAAGTTCATGGTGAATGAAAGCGTTCATTAATTTTACAACACACGCGCTGTACATGCTCACAACACAACTAAATAAAGAACCGCACTGCAAATAAAAAGCTTTATTTGGTTGTGTTGTGAGCATTTGCAGCACTTGCTGTCAAACTGATGAAGTTATTTTCTTGATTTGCTAGTCCTTTTTCTATTTGCATGTGTTTTCTGAAGTTGCAGCGCGTTGCGCTCTCTTGGCCACCGTAGTAATGACTTTCATTTAATTTCCATGCTTGGGAATCGTGATAACAGCCTCTGTGTAAAGATATGAATTCTTTATGTTGTTGTTTTTTTACATCGGTAACATTATTGATTCCTCCTGAGTGACCCCTCCACGACTCTTACAACACGTAGCTTGATATAAAACTGTATACATGTTTAAGTATGTTAACTGTGTTAGTGTTTCTGCTCACAGGTCAGTGTCAGGTGGTTGTGTTTACGGTCCAAATTAACCAACACAAAAATCTCTAAGATTGTGAGACCTTCTGATGTTCACATGGTTTGTACTGGCTCATGGGCATTGTTACAGCTGCAATTTGTAGATTAATGTAAAACAGATAATGTAACACTACTGTATGAGAGTATAAAATAATTGGTTTAAAAATGATTGTGCTGAAAACAATTGTATTATTCAATATATTTGTACATTAATTTAGTTTACTGAATAAATGCTTTATATTTAATATCCCAAATTTAAGGCAATGTGAATTCAAAACCAACACTATTTACTTTCCATGTATTTATGTTTCTGGTCTTATGAACAATGCTAAAGGAAAAGTGCTTATTTACTGCATTACTTGTTCTTGGAGACTAACTGACAGGAGATTGTCATCATGTCATGCTCTATCTATACTTCAGGTCTAATCCACCATTAAAAGTTCAGTAAGTGCATTTTGATTACATTCATTTTTTGCAACTGAAAATCGTTGAGAAGCATTACAGTTTCCACACGTTGGCCCACCATCTTATCTCCATTATAATTTGACATGGATCAATAAACTGATCACACATGAGGCATAAACCATCACAAAAGCTATTATTTGTGCTTGCCTGAGACAAGACTTTGTCACTCTTTGAAAACCAGTCCTGTCTATTGCAGATATGCTAAATTACATTTTGCAAGATTACACACCACAGTGGCAGTCCGTGATGAACTTTGTTTTATTAATGGTTAGAACTGAAATGTGAAGATTTTGTAATTCAGTTTTCAGCACATGCTGATAGCATCTGAAATTAGGCAGTTATTTTGTATAGAAAACAGAAATATTCAGCCAAAAGCTTCATTAAAACCGTTCTTATTTATAAAAGGTGGCCTGTCTCGCTTTTAACTCCGAGCCTTAATTGGGTGAGAGAAATTCTACCCAATCAATTAGTACTTGGAAAAAGTAATGCTTTTCCACTCAGGATTTCATGATTTACTCCAGAGGCACTTGGCTCCATTTTATTAGTTTTTTTTCCCAACTATTCATTTTCCGTTCCCCCCCCCCCATAAAACATACCTGAAATGAGTTATTTTAAGGATAAGTGCGCTTGAGGAAGATATAATTTGCTCTCATAAGCAAGATTTTTTTAATGCCATTACATTGATCCATTAGAAACCTTTATCTAAAATATAAAAGACTTCTATATATTTTCAGGAGAATTTTTTTTTTTATTTGCAAGATATTACAACAGGGAATAAATTACAAATACTTATTTATGCCACTTGTGCTTCACGAATCTCCAGAACAATAGGTTTAGTCTTCTCATAAATGATTTCATATTTTCCATCTGTGCTGTTTTTTGTTCAGCTGGGAAGCTCATAAAAATGGATATGGACTGGGTCTTGATATTAATTTGATGTGCAAAAGCTCAGAATAAATGACTAAAATATGAGGGAATACATATTTTTCCCCACTAGGGTGTGGCCCACCTTGGCACCAATTAATAGAACCCATAAAATGAAAAGCTACATGGATAAAATATCAGCAGCGGGTCAAGGAAGCGGGTGTTCAAGCAGAACTCTTTTGGAACAAAAGATTAGTGGAATTACCTTTATAGCTTCATGGACAATGTATTCCACTTCTAAACCATTCTTCAAAGGGAGTTCAGGTTACTAATATCCCTGAGAAACGGGAGCGTTTCCTTATGGAAAGAGAATAGGTACAGTAGAACGACCCATTTCCCCCCCCACTTACAGCACGCAAATCAAAATTGGTAAAACAAGAATTCAAACCAGAAGAATAGGTTTTTCCAATTTATTGAAACCCAGCTAAAGTCTTCAGTCGTTCATGAACAATTACAGGACTGAGTGGGGCCTTGCCTTCCCACTGAATGCCTAAAGAAGAGATAAAAGTTAAGTACTGAACTTGAAATGGCAACACAAGCTTAAAGCAACTACTTACCACCAAAGGGAGAAGCAGCAATTCCACCATCAGGACCACATGTTGAGTCACAGCAACCACAAGCCTGGTGGTTTCCATCAGCAGCAAACCATCTAAAAAAAAGGATTAAAAATAAAAATAAGATACTGCACCTTCAACGTGTTCTTGAGCGGCATGAACATACCCATTGGCAAAGGAACAGGATTTGCGGAGAGCATCACTGGGTGCAGAAGCAAGAGTGGCCTTCAGAATACACGTCATGTAGATCTGCAAGGGACACCACAGGTAAGAGGGCACAAAACCAAAGCAAACGGAAGAGAAAGCTAATTCATTAAACACTTAGTACGTACAGAAGTGAGGTCTCCTTCCTGGAACATGAAGGCCTCCAGCTGGAACTGGATCTTGTCAGTCCTGGGATCGAGGCATGAAGCGTGAGCTCGAAGCTGTAGCCTTGGCATCCACAAGGCACCTGATAAAAAGTGGTGACAGAACTCAATGTTGACTCTAGCAGCAAGTCACTAGACCTTACCAGGGACAATAGTTAAGGAGCTGCTCAACAATGCCAAACCATTCTTAGTGATGGTAAAAAGCTCTTACAGCGAGGAACACAACAAGTTATTGATGACAGTTGACTTGCCCTAGTTCTCAGTGACAAAGTGGTTACAGGAAGAAAATGCAAGAACAAGTCAACACTATAGCATCATCCTTACCCATGATTCTCAATGAAGGAATATCTCGGAAGATCAGTTACATCAGGTACTTGAGTGGCCACACAGTGGTCCACAAACACACGCAGTGGGACGTGGTTGAACACCTTCACAGACGCCTCAATGTTAATAATGTCACCCAGGAAATATGAGTGGGAAGGCCTCTCATAGGACCAATCATCTGCAAGGAAGATCAATTTAGGCACAGCCCAATTCATAAGGTAGAATGAATAAAGAAACTGCACCAACCCATCATGAGCTTCAGGGAGAACAGCAAGACTTCCTCGCCAACCTCCGTTGAAGCGTAAGGGACCCAAGTTGGCCTCAAGGCATTACTACTCACATTATGAAACCTGCAGTTCAAGGGGTTACCAAATAAATAGCCTTCCAGTTTCCTCACAATTTACATTTCACTTCTGATTATACCTTGTATAATTTAGTAGGTGACGAATAAACAAACCTTGAACAACAAGAAACAGTGCTGAAAAAGTCACTTACCTTTGATAGTAGCATTTAATGCCAACAACTGCACCATCAGAACGAGTAACCGGAGTGCCAGCGAGCGCCTCAGGTGTGTAGGTAAGAGCAAAGGTGTAGACAAGCTCATCCTCAGTCATCTGGAACAGATTTAAATCGTTAACTAAAAGGTTCTACTTAACATTTAAAAATAAACTTCTAAAACATGTTTTGGCAGGCATAGAACCACTTTTGGTTCAAGGAATTTATTTTATTTGATCAATTCTTAAGAACAGTTTTCCACTATAAAGAATGGAACTGTCAAGGTACCATTGATGCTAATGAAGAACCTTTCTTTTTAGTAAAAGAATCCAGTAATATTTAGCAGTTCCTACCATCAACACACTGTTACAGTCGTGTAGTTCATTCTCAAAGAAGAGCACGCTGGAGTCAGGGACCCAACCGTACAACAGGACAGCCTCCCAAAGACAGACCAGACGGCTGGATCAGTTGACCATTGCTAAAGAAGTCCTGCTGTACCTCCACATGAACCCGATTCTCACCGCATTGAACAGCTACACTACTGGGAGTCACCGGTTGCCTCAACTGGAAGTCCACCGCCACCTCGCTCTGCACCTCTGGGACGATGGGAAACCTCCAGTCCAAAGGCTTGACTGGACCCTGCAACACCTGCTTCTCCTGAAGACCAAGAGACTCTTGAGCAAATCCTCTGGAGACATGACTCTGAAACTGAGAAGCCTTTTGCAAAGGATTCCAGAACCCTCGAGACGAAAGAGGACCTCTGGAAACTGGATCTGACTGTGGCTTCATGCTTCTTGGACTTTGATTGTATCTCAAACTGCCCCATGCATTCTTCAGATCAAATACCACAACCAGCACTAACACACCATGCAAAAAACCCATCCTGACAAGTGCTGACACAACACACCAATACCCTCCAGTACTTGTCTTTGCCATTAAATACAGCTTTGAATGTAGGTGGCTCCTCCCCTTTCAGCTTAATTGATTGCCTTTGATTCTCCTCTGGGCCTGTAGAGTTTATGCATTAGCAAACGAGAACGGTCTAAATTGTAACTAGCCAATAGAAAGCTTGATACGGATCTGAGCGTTTCATCTACACTCATTCACAATTTTAACAGTTTGTCTATGATAGGCAATGTGCAATCATAATTCCAGACAATATTAAGGTTTAACTTGTGCAATCAATGATTTTTTTATGATAATGATATGTTATAATAATGCAGTGATATAGTATTAATGCAGAGTGAACTTCAGTTTTGTTACAATAGTTTCCTTACAACCTCTGTGTGTAATGAAGGCAGTGATGATCATTAAAGTATTTATTTTCCACATTAATATTGACAATTTCACAATTTCAAGTGTTGTGCTAATAATTTAATTACTGCATATAATTCAATACATTTGCATACCAATTCATGGAATAATTTTTACAATTACCATTGAAAAGCCTAAACAATATATTTTGTAAATAAGTTATATTTGTATGCATCTTAGTAGCTACAAGTCAAGCAAATGAGATACCTGGAAACTGAGCAAAATGTGACTGAACAAGCTTTTGTTTTGTTATAATTTTCATCTGCTTCAGTTATGGAGTGATTTATAAAAAAATAACAAACAGAAAATTTGATAGGGAGGTTAAGTTGTTTTTATTTATGCCACTTGTGCTTCACGAATCTCCAGAACAATAGGTTTAGTCTTCTCATAAATTATTTCATATTTTCCATCTGTGCTGTTTTTTGTTCAGCTGGGAAGCTCATAAAAATGGATATGGACTGGTTCTTGATATTAATTTGATGTGCAAAAAGCTCAGAATAAATGACTAAAATATGAGGGAATGAACTAAATAATCATGAATTAAACATAAAAATCATTTGGAATGGATGTCCACTGAATATTGCAGACCGTCATTAAGAAGTGGCGAAAATAAAACGGCATCATTCTGAAGATGAATAGAAAATGTGTTCTGCTGCTGAATTCTCTGCCATGTTCCTGGCTTGAATAAACACTGTCTGCTGATCTGGTTAAGAGGAGATGTTTAGTGGCATCTGTGTTATTGAGCATCAGGTGTGAGTGAAACGGAGAAGCGTTACCATGTGGCATCCTCAAAAACAAGATTTAGCTTTCTCATGAAAATGCGTATAAATAATACGTCAAATAAAAATGAAACTCGTGGTATTAATATGCAAAATTGGACTTTGGTGTATAGATGATACGACCGTGTTTGGCGTTATATAAAACGTAGTTTTCGCGTGCATATGATACCAAATGTGTTGCCATGCATATGATACGTAGTTTTCACGTACATATGATACACATCTACCCCAAAGCCCTAATCCTAACCATCGCGTAGCATATACACGGCAAAGTCCATATTTCCCAACAAGTTTTCATTTTTATTTGGTATACCAAATAAATATAGTTTATATATATGCATTACAGTATATATTATATACAATGCATTACAGTAATCTAGCCGAGTGGTTACAAAGGCATGGGTTACTGTCTCAAAGTGTTGCCTTGGAAGATATGGCTTTATTTTGGCCAACTGCCTCAGCTGGAAAAAAACAAGATTTAACTACTGCCCTGATCTGAGTCAATATTCACCCCTAAGATATCTGTCAAAGAACCAGAGTATCATCACAGTATCGTTTGAACCTTTGCATTGTATTTATTTATTTTAGTTTTTAGAAGTTTTTATGCTATTTGTTAAAAGTTTTAAAAATATATAAACAGTTTTAAAAATATATAAACTTTATAAAATATAAAATATTTTTTTAATAAAAATGTATTCCTGGGATAGCAAAGCTAATTTTTCAGTCTTCGGTGTCACATGACCCTTTTGAAATAATTATAATATGCAGATTCTGTGCTTAAGAAAAAAAAATCTTATTATTATCAATGTTGAAAACATTGTGCTGCTTAATATTTTTCTGCTTTTTAATTTTATGTATATATTTTTTATCATTTTATTTCAATTATATAATAATACAAATAATTGTTTGTTTTTTTGATGAATAAAGTAAAAAAAAAAAAAGTATTTATTTTAAATAGATTTGTATAATGTACAGTAAGTCATTACTGTAACTTTTGATCAGTTTATTGGCTTGCTAAAATTATTTAACTTTTAAAAATATATTACAACTTACCCCAAACTGTTATACTGTATATACAGATGGTTCAAGAAAAAAATATGACACCATAATAAAGGCCACAGTTATATTTGAGACATGTAAAGGGCACATTGTGGAATGCATGGATGTCTGTATATGTCTGAAAGATGTTAAATCTGTATTTGCATACTGTATGTGTATTTGTTCAAAACGGCAATGGCATGATCAGATGTGTAAGCACAGAGGGTAAATGTGTGTGTTTGGGATGCTATACTCAACATCATATAATCTTTGACTATATCAACTCGCACATTTTGTTTATACTTGTATTTACATTCTTGACACTTTCCTGCCAAATGACTCATAGGGACCACATAATGTTTAAATAGCAATTACACAGATGGGTTGCCAAGGATGCAAGTCAAGTGGTTAGATATCGGGTGCAAATACAGGAATGCATAAACACAGAACGTTGCATAATCTCACCACAGTGCTACAGCCCCCCCCACAGAATCTCTGTAATATAATGACATAATTGTTTTTCAGTGTAATTGTAGTCAACATAGTTTAGACCCACGCATCCTACAGTGTGCAACACGTTTATAATATAGAGAAATTAAAAAATGACTTGAATTGCATTTGTTTTCTTTTCTGAAACCTTTAATTTTTAAGTCAAAATGTGCTAATGGTTGTCATAGGACAGAGATTAAATCAAATATTATATCAAATATTAAATTTAAATCAAGTATTCAAATGAAATACACAATAACTAATGCCGGGATTGTTGGGCTGCTGGTAGTTTGTCATATAGAGGAATTTTTATTTTCAGTGAATGTCAAAGTAAGCCTTTGTTGAACTATTATTGTCTGATTCTGTTTAGTTAAAGACAGAAATGAACAAAACAAGATAAAAGTGGCTCGCTTTAGCATTTAGGCTGCCACCGATATCACGCATATAATAAAGATATTATCGTTATCTCTTCGCTTGTCTTTTTTGCTTATTCAAAAGTGAATGTAGTGGTAGATAAAATACATTTATAAATTACCTTTTTTGTCTTTCAGTATCCTATAACTATATTGTGATATATTCCACAATCTAAAATGACTAACTCCATGATATTAGTTATTTTTATATACTGTGGGACAAGTCAGAATTTGGTAACAACAAACACTGCACAGATGCTGGTCAGAGACATTACATGAAATAATAAAAATCCTTTCCGGTCGCACTGACACCATGAACAGTTACCATTAAAAAGCGCAAAGGTTATGTTTGCTCACATGCCCTAGCAACAGATGTTCATGCTTCCTTTAAAACCAACTATGGTGGTTGTCTGTGATACGTGCATGTTTGACCAAGACTTGGTAGAAAAGATCGCTTCATGCCTAGTGCTATTAATAAGGAAATTAGATTTGACATCATCTTACATGTTAACATTTGATGATGTGAGTAAGAATTTCAAATCACATGAGCCAATATTTTATGCACAGTAGAACCTAGATAACATAACAAATGTTTAAACTGAGACATTTAAACGTTTAAACTGAGACATTGTGCATTTTATGCACAAAATTAGCTCTTTTCAAATTAGATGCCTGCTACAGGTCTCAAAATTGTTGGGACGGGGGCATGTTTACCATGGTGTAGCATCTCCTCTTCTTTTCAAAAGAGTTTGAAGATGTCTGGGCATCGAGATTATGAGTTGCTGGACTTTTGGTGTTAGAATTTGATCCATTCTTGCCTGATATAGATTTCTAGCTGCTGAAGAGTTTGTGGTCGTCTTTGACGTATTTTTCAGTTAATGATGCGCCAAATGTTCTCTATAGGTGAAAGATCTGGACTGCAGGCAGCCATTTCAGCATCTCTTCTACTATGAATCCATGCTGTTGTAATAGATGCAGTTTGTGGTTTTGCATTGTCCTGCTGAAATACACAATGCCTTTCTTGAAATACACGTCATCTGGAGGGGAGCATATGTTGCTCTAAAACCTTTATACATTTCAGCATTCATAGTGCCTTCCAAAACATACAAGCCTCCCATACCATATGCACTTATGCAGCCCCGTACCATCAGAGATGCTGGCTTTTGAACTGAACGCTGATAACACGCTGGAAGGTCTCCCTCCTCTTTAGCCCGGAGGACACGGCGTACGTGATTTACAACAAGAATGTCAAATTTGGACACATCTGACCAAAGAACATTTTGAAACTTTTAAAAAGTCAATTTTAAATGAGCCTTGGCCCACAGGACACGACGGCGCTTCTGGAGCATGTTCACCGTTTTGCATGATAGAGCTTTAGTTGGCATCTGCAGATGGCACGGCGGATTGTGTTTACCGACAGTAGCTTCTGGAAGTATTCCTGGGCCCATTTAGTAATGTCAATGACAGAATCTTGCCGATGAGTGATGCAGTGTCATCTGAGGACCCGAAGACCACGGCCATCCAACAAAGGTCTTCGGCCTTGTCCCTTAAGCACAGAGATTTCTCCAGTTTCTCTGAATCTTTTGATGATGTTAGGCACTGTAGATGATGAGATTTGCAAAGCCTTTGCAATTTGAAGTTGAGGAGCGTTGTTTTTAAAGTATTCCACAATCTTTTTACGCACTCTTTCACAGATTGGAGAGCCTCTGCCCATGTTTACTTCTGAGAGACTCTAAGACATCCCTTTTATAGCTAATCATGTTACAGACCTGATGTAAATTAACTTAATTAGTTGCTAATGTTCTCCCAGCTGAATCTTTTCAAAATGTCTTGCTTTTTCACCCCTTTGTTGCGCCATGCCAACTTTTGTAGTAGGCACCAAATTTAAAATGAAGTGGATAAAAGTGTACAATTTCTCCGTTTATACATTTGTTATGTTCTCTATACTCTATAGTGAATAAAATATTGGCTCATGTGATTTGAAAGTTTTTTAGTTGGATTTGTTTATTTTCACTGAAAAATTTGTATCTGATGGACTGGAGTGCTGTGGATTATTGTGATGTTTTATCAGCTGTTTGGACTCTCATTCTGACGGCACCCATTCACTGCAGAGCATCCATTGAAAAGCAAGTCATGTAACGCTACATTTCTCTAAATCTGTTTTGATGAAAAAACTAACCAACAGACCGTGGGTGAGTTAAATTTTCAGCAAATAATTTGGTAAACTATTCCTAAAAATGTCTTAATTATCCATATGATACCACACGAAAAGTCACATAAGTCATATACCAATGATTTATGCTCTGGGAAAGCAATTGATTTTTCTGGAATATTAAAACGCAAGCAAACAAACAGGAGGGGAAAAAAAACATTTATATGCTTTTGAGTGAAGTAGGACAAGGTAAACAACTAGATATTGACTTGGCCTTCCAAAGTGAATAAAACATGCTGCTAATGCACCTGAGGCTAAACGAAAATATGGCTTCACTCAGGAAATGAAATGGAGACGTTAATGGATAAAACCAGATATTCTGTAAATACTGAGTAGAACGGGGAATTTATAAATAGCTTTAAAATCCCTTACGTTTATTTGACTGCTAAGTCAAGCAGTGTTGTGCCTTTACAGTCTATGAATGCTAAACAACAAGAGAAGAGAATAAATCAATATATCATAATCAGATGTACACACGGATGTTAGTCCTAATGAATGAAGTCTCAGCTCTCACGGGAAATGAATGATCAATTGCAGTAATCCGTCAGGTAAACCACATTTAATTATTTATTTAATGATAATGGATGTAATTAAAAGGCACCAATTCAAGTGTATGTAGTGTATTGATTGTACTCGTGCTGCTGTGGGAGTGGCTGGTAAATGCAGATCCTTGTACTATAGTTCCTTAGGATCCAGCAACACGTGCCATCTGTAGACCGAAAACAAACAAAGACAGACTTTCTGATGGGAAGCACGTCTTTCAGAAGTGGCTCCCAGAACAGTGTTTTGTGTGACATGAAGCTTAGCATGACCATGTGACTCTCATATGTGATATGTAGTTGACAGGCCATCATCAAGTGCTTTCGTCGAAGCAGTTGCAATAACAAAGTATTTAGTTTTTAAAATGTCAGATTCATCAGATACTCTTTATCAGTTTTATTGTGTTCCCCCGAGGCCCACTTCTAATGTTAGTTAAGGCTTTTTTTCCACCCTCTATCTGAACTTCAGAAATACATGGTCTGGGTTTAATGCTGTATTTTATGATGTCTATGTAAACACTCTCTTCGTGTTTGCTCGGAGAGGCAGTGGGTTTCCTGTCGGGTCTAAAATAGTTTGCACCATCTCACCCTATTTATATCTGGAGAGTCTTGAATGCTAAATATGTGGTGTTGATGTTAATACTACAGTTCAAAAGTTTGGATTAAGTAAACATTTATTTATATATTTAAAGAAATTAATACTTTATGCATTAACGGATTAAATAGATGCATTAAGTGACAATAAAGATTACATTTCTATTTCAAACAAATGCTGTTATTTTGAACTTTATACAAAAATATAAAAAAAAAATATAAAGCAGCACAACTGTTTTCAACATGGATAGATTTCTGAAGATCATGTGACACCGGAGACTGGAGTAATGATGCTGAAAATACAGCTTTGATCACAGAAATAAATTACAGGTTCAAATACATTAAACAGTTGTTTTCAATTGCAATAATATTTTACATTTTACAGTTCTTTCAGTATTTTTGATCAAATAAATGCAGTATTGGTGATCATAAGAATCTTCTCATATTTAGAAATTCTTACTGACCCCAAAATATATTTGCATTTATTGTATTGTTTTGAAGAAATTGTCTTAAATTGTTTTACACACATACAGTACATACAGTACAATTTAGACAAAAACCACAGCGAGAATGAAAGCAATATCCTCACCTATCCCTCTGTGGTATGTTCAGGCCTCTTGTTTCAGTTCAACGCTTGTTTTTTTAACACTTGTTTAACACTTCATTTACAGTTGAATATTGGTGTCAGAAATCAAGCTCTCATTGAAGTACTAGTTCTAAGGGCCCTAAACATGGCCAAAGCTGAACAGCAATCATGTCTGTCAAGAGCAGGAGCAGCAGCTCTCTAAAACCAGCAACAACGTTTCATACAGCTCGCATTCTGATCAAATTCACAGTCAATATCTATGAAGCATTGTCCCTCCCTGATGCATTTCATCTAATGTGTATATGTGGATGTATCTTTTATTGACACAATTCAATTTTAGCGTGCTGCCTTAACAAAGACCTCAAGGCTGTTGAACTGAACTGTTCTTCTAACACAGCAAATAAACTGAAACTCGTTGACAAACTATGTTTAGTCAGTTTAGTTTAGTCACTCAGGAATCTTCAAGTTTAGGTTTTGTAATCGTTTACGATCAGTTTAACTGTTTGTTTAGTCATGCTCTGCATGTTTCAAGGGCATCTAAATGTTTGTTCAACCATTTCAATTCTCAATGATGATAATGCAGTGTATTTAAACAGCCTGTGTGTTGTGGGACTTATCATTGAAATGCCAGAACAGCACGCAGAGTATCTTGATAGAGATATTAATAACAATAGAAGGGAATTATTAAATATGAACATTTTTATGATAAAAAAATATTATGCTAAATTAAGCAATAACCCCTGAGGAAAGATAAAACACTAAACATGTAATTGCATTGAGTGAACAATATATTCATAAATAAATGATTTAATAATAAAAAACAGTTTATTTCATCCTATGATACACTTGCTTCTAGAAGTATTTGGACACACGCCTCACTTAAAAATGCATGAATGGCATTATATTATATAATTAAAAAACAAGCACACTTTTCAAGCAAACAAAGCATTGTTTTGATTTGATGCCACTTGGTTTAATGTTTTGTTATATAATGCAATTTATTACTTAAAATGAATTTGTTTTTTTAAGCATGCATGGCCAAATGTATTACAAATGTATTTTGTGGGCACAGTACATCCATAATATCATTGATATATAATGTCTTGATGTGATCTAAACAAATCATTATCAGTAATGCAGCATAAAACGATGCCTCTTGGTTTTATGTTTTATTATATAATGCAAATTAGTTTTTTTAAAGAAAATATTAATTTGTTTTTGAGCATGGCTTAAGTGTCTAAATATATTTTGAGGCACGGTGCATCCATAAAATCGTCAATGTATCATGTCTTGTGTGATCTAAAGCTCGGACTGGTGTATTAAAGCGTGCTAATACAAATGTATTATGCATTCATCCTCTGTCTGTGTGACACGGCACTCAGCATTTAGGATGACAGCTGCTGCTTGTGTGCATATTAGCAGCATTAAGGACATTTGTTCAATTAACTATCTTAATAAATGAGGAGCTATTGGTGTTTGTGGCTAATAAACTCAGTAGGGCATGTGTCATCTGACATATTTAGAGACAATTACCCCTGAATCTGCATTGCCAATAATAAATCAAAATAGAGCTGTATGAATATAGTTTCAGACGGCACTGGAGTGCTGATTTATTTCATGCCATGTTTGTTTTCATGACTTTCCCCCAAGGACCGCCGAGATTTGAGTCAAGAAAGAACACATTTGGCAATGAACTATCAGATTTGATATGAAAGTGTAGATGTTAAAATGACATATTCTTCTTTCTAAGTCAATACAGGTTCAATATAAGGTTCAATACATCTTGAGATGTGTTTGCTCATCTGTAGCTGTCAGTGCGTTTGCATTGGTTCATTAAGCAGACACTTTTATTCATCCATCAGCTTTTTAAAAACAGCCAAAACTCACAGTTTGCAAAAATGCACGTACAATGCAAGTATTTAGGGTAAGTCAAATCTTCCTGTCAAGGAAAGTAAACCAAGGCCATGAGTTTGATTCCTAGAGAAGACACCAATACAATGTTAGCTGCAATTTAAAATTCCTTCATTTAAAACTGAAAGCATCTTTCAAATGCATGTATTTATATATATACTGTGTGTGTGTGTGTGCGTGCGTGCGTGCGTGCATGTGTGTGTGTGTGTGTGTGTGTGTGTGTGTGTGTGTGTGTGTGTTTGTGTGTGTGTGTACACATCAATAATGCAATTAGGTAACACCCTAATTTAAAAGATTTTTTCATCAGAGACGTAATTCATTTTATAATTTAATAAATAGTTAAAATAAGTTTTTGGTGTTCACAGGGTGTATGTTTTCTTGACTCTTTCCTGAAGAGAAAAAAAACACCCTCATGAATTCCATCAGTAATGCATAACTGGTCAAATGTATACAATTTAAGTTGATTTGGATACAATAATAAATGTTCAGACAATTCTGTATGAAAGAACTAAATTCCTTTCACAACAAGAAACAAATCAAGCTCACAAACAGCAACGACTGAGAGACGAGCTGAAACGATTTTCTCTTTAATTGACAGCAGGCAGCTGTTGCTGTCGATACGGCTAAACTTGTATTGAACCTGGATCAGTCCTTTAAAAACAGGCTTGTAGTTTTAGCCAACTCTGTAAGAGCCGTTTTATAGAGAGGCTGAGTTTGGAAATGTGCTCTTCTCCAACGAATGCCGTGCATCCAATGAACGTCTGAGTTAACTTCACACATGAAGCCTCCTCTGATACATGCTATCGCTTAAATGCAGCTTCACTCCACTCAGTTAGTCTCTTTAAAATGTCAGGCTTTGTGAAAAGGGTCAATCTGTTGATGAGTTCAAACCCGGGTCATCGCCACTAAAAGGTGTAAAAGTCACTTTACGCATTTGTTAAAAAGACGGCGTCTCTTTTATTCAGTTGATGAATGTTCTGTAAGAAACAAAGTCCATCACAAATGTCAGCTCTATTGCTTTTAAGCCCAAGGTTATGTACATGTGCAGTGAGAGACAAATATGAAGTCAGTTAACGGAGTGTAATTGTGTACAAGCAGTAATTGAATCTGGCAGTGTTTGCCAACTGTGTCCATTACAAAAAACAGCATCAGCTTCCCTCAAGGATGCTGTCAAAACCAGAAATCTCGTTTCATCTGTTTCTCTCAGACGGCAAAACAGAAGTAAATCTTCTTTGAATCCCGTTAAAATCACTGACATGAATGACAAATCTCAATGAATTTACACACTCTCAAATTTGTCATGTCTGCAATCAAATGTAAAAAAAAAAGAACATCATATTCTGAAATGTTATCAATTTAAAATACATTTTTCACACCTAAAGTAAAGTCAGAACTAAAGTGAGCCGTTGGACTCACATGGGATTAATCTACTTGTATTGAGATAAATATTGTCCGCCTTAGTCCTAATCTGAAAATAACCACCGGGTTTTGTCCCTGACCTAAAAAATACTAGCTGTAGCTTGGACAGAAACCAAACATAGCACTGAAGCTTCATGGATTTGGATATAAATTACTGAAAAATACACAGCAAGAGAATGAGGAAGAAAGACAGAGATAAACAGAAAGGTCATAAAAGACTTTAACAATGTTGTACAGCGAGATGAATTCAGAGAGAGAGTGTCTTAAGGAAAACATCGCTGTAATGTTTTTTATCCCTGAAACACCAAAACGAGCCACGAAGTGTCTTCCTCAAGCCTCTGCAGTCCTGGGCTTTTAGGCTCATTTGAGATGCCAGATGATTGGTCTTGAATGTAGACGGAGTAGGCGGCTGCCGGCTCAGATGTCAAAAAACAGCTGTCAAGTCGGACAATTCTCATTTCCCATAGTGGAATATATATACTCACTGGCCACTTTATTAGGTACACCTTGCTAGTACCGGGTTGGATCCACTTTTGCCTTCAGAACTGTCCTTAATTCTTCGTGGCACAGATTCAACAAGGTGTTGGAAACATTCCTCAGAGATTTTGGTCCATATTGACATGATAGCATCACACAGTTGCTGCAGATTTGTCGTTCGCTCACTGGATATTTTCTCTTTTTCGCACCATTCTCTGTAAACCCAGTAGATCAGCAGTTTGTGAAATACTCAGACCAGTCCGTTTGCACCAACAACCATTCCACGTTCAAAGCCACTTAAATCCCTTTCTTCCCCGTTCTGATGCTCGGTTTGAACTTCAGCAAGTCGTCTTCATCACATCTAGATGCCTAAATGCATTGAGTTGCTGTCATGTGATTGGCTGATTAGCAATTAGTGTTACCAAGCAATTGAACAGGTACCTAATAAAGTGGCCGGTGCGTGTATGTACGTAAGCAAAAGTAGAGTTCCTCTATCCTTTATATTTTTTTTGAAGTAAATGCATTTCTCCATTATGCAGTGCAGATATTTTTAGCTACAATATACTGTATGAGTTACATAAGTCTGAGTGAATTACATAAGTGCAGTCACTGTGTATTTGTCATAAAATGCATCATGCATGTACATACGTTACAGTACAACAAACATAGCATTCATTTGAACAAAAAAAGCACATGCTAAACATTTAGCCTCTATGACTAGAGAAAGAGAGTGTAGAGAAAGATGGTGAAGATGCCGGTGTTTTGATGGAGAGTTTGTGTGAAGAAGAGAGGAAGATGAAGGAGCAGTGGCCGCTCTAAATGCCTTTGCTTGATTGTTTTTTGTCCTCTGTATGTCACTCTTCATCAGTTCATTCAGAGACAGACCTGTGTGCATTTCTCTGCTATGTCTCGTCCTCCATTAACCCAGTCTCTCAGTCACTTTAGCCTGGACTTACATTACTCTCAATCTCAAAGGAGACTTTATAATAAACTAGGTAATACATAATGGCTTAATATTCTAGGAAAATCAAGAGAAATGGCTTGATTAATGTAACAGGATTATTACTATATTTATATGACCGTTTTTCATGCCTCAAAAAAAATTGTATTATACCAATGTGAATGAAATAAAAATCAAACATTCATTGAAAAAATTTGGTGTATATTTACACACTTATGTTTACATTACATTTTAAGTAAAGACTGAAATATATAAAGCACACTCAGCTTTATTTATTTACAACTTTACAAATGTATTTACAACTTCGAAAACAATATATCTTTTTTAGTGTTGAGGATAATTGGAAATATTTATCAAAAACAACAACTCGGAAGTAATATGTCCACATGGATTATGATAATTTGTAAAGGAAATGTGCTTAATTTTCATATAGTAGATGTAAAATAATGTCAGAATGCAAATGATATTAATGCTGTAAATACTGTAGGCTTTATCTCCCTTAAGATATACATGAAAGAATGTATCTGTCTGTCTGTCTGTCTAATCTATCTTTTTGTAGACATTTTTGGTGACATAAGGCCTGGAATTGAAAATAATCAAAACGTAATATTTTCATCCATTATTTGGGCTCCTCAGTATTTTATGTAAGCCAGCACATTTCCAAGTGCTTTTAAAGAGTGTTCTTTTTTTGGACATTGAGTTTGTGTCGTCTAAAAGCAGTATTACGTTCATATTTGGAATATTTCACCGTCTGTTGTCCCAGACACAAAAAGATGAATGGTGCTTTTAAAAAAGAGTCCTAAAAAGAGTAAAAAAACATAGAGATGACTTCATCGCTCTCCTGCAGCATGGCAGAAGTGAAGAACACTCTCGATTAACCCTGTCTTACTGAATATCCAAGACCACAGCATAGACCCCAAGACAAACACAATCTTCAGAGTAATAGAGGTAAAGAAAGAGTTTTCTAGAAGCTCTCTCACTCTTCACTAGACATTCATCAACATCTGAAATATACAATGATGACACAACATGAAAAAACATATCTATCATAACTATTTTTAGTATACTTCCACTAGTGGCTCCCACAGTAACTATATCAAACTGACATTTACAGTAGATGCTTTTGAAAAGTCGTGGATGCAATTTAAATCAATGGAAGCAGAAAAAGGTTTGATGCTAAGTGGAAGAGTTCAGATTTAATTTTCTTTGCATGAAAAAATGTCGGGTGAAAGTCATGCTATAGGAAAAAACAGCACTCACTCAGATCAAATGTTTAATTGTGTTAGTTAGCTAGTACTTTTGAGCTATTTTATAACTAATCAAAATAACCCAACTGCAGTTAGATTGAGATTAAGTGGAATGCACGATTAAAAAACATGAATTTTGCAATGTCTATTTTTGCAAATCAAATCTTCATACATAAAACATAAAAAGTACATACTGTAAAGCATACTTATCCACAGGCAATCCAATATGAATGTGAGTTTGCTTCTTCATTGGAACAGATTCTGAGAAATGTAGCATCACTTGTTCGCCAATGGATTCTCTGTGAATGGGTGCCGTCAGAATGAGAGTCCAAACAGCTGATAAAAACATCCCAATAATTCACAAGTAATCCACACCACTCAAGTCTATCAATTAACATTAACAATTCTGACGGCACCCATTCACTGCAGAGCAGTGATTTAAGTGATTTAATGCTACATTTCTCCAAATCTGTTCTCATGAAGAAACAAACCCATCTACATCTTGGATGGCCTGAGTGTGAGTTTTGATTTTCATTTTAGGGTGAACTATTTTTTGCACCTAAAGAAATCAATAGCACCGTTAACAAATGTGTTTAATATACATTGACATGAGATCCATATCCTGAACCTCTTCTAGCCTTATTTGCAGCTTCAGTGGACCTCACAGGTCTCTCACAAGCCTTTTCTTTCATTTTGAAGTGGTAAATTGTACATGTTGTTCAAAGGATTACATGAAAAGGCCACACTGCATTTTACATATGACCTAGAATTATGATTACAATTATTCTAGCCTTGGAACCCCCTGTGCCCTCAGTGTTATTACATACATAATGGCTATGTTATTTACATGACCCGAGGACCTCTACAGTGCCCTGGGAGTCGTAAACCAATGGTGTTTTACTGCTAAGCCGCTTAAAGGGAAGTTGAAATCATTTACTTTATGCAGCTGATGGGGTCTGAGCCAGAGCTGGTGCCGTGGAGAATCGGATCTGTATGGTGGAGCTGTCACTGCATATGGAGGATATAGGGCTTCGGGAATTGTATTTCAATAGCTATGTTTCCATCACCCTGTTTTTATGTGCATTTTGAAGCATCCCATCAGTGATGGAAATGGCAAAAAAGGTTTTGACGCTCGCTTGAGGTGGTTTTTGACTTGTGCGATTAATAGTTAATGTGAATAATGGGAGATGGAAACACATCAGCAGAATAAATTCCTCCAAGCGCATCAAAAAAGTAATGTCACTTTGTGATATGGGACGGTAAATCCTGACTAAACAGCGGACCGATCTTGTTGCATAGCATCAGAAAAGTTGCTTAAATGCCTGAGCAAAGCATGTCTGTGTAATTACCTCCCAGAACTGTCTAACACGACTGCATTCCCAAACAGCAGGCATGGATCCACCTCCAAACGCAAACGGCTTCTCCTACTTTTCGTTGTGATATTTAGTGCTAGTTTATCTGGAAGTGACGATTTGTTTCTCTTTGACTTGTGGGATGGAAACTGTGCTTATTTGCATATGTTTTATGCGATATTCTAAATTTGCGTGCAAGTTTAATTTGCAGTTTTGGATGGAAACCTGGCTAATGTTGTACATGTATAACCCACATCATCTTTACTCTGTCAAACCCATGGTTTAATTTACAGTACTTGTGTTGTGAAGAGTCATATATCATAAAACCAGAGGGCAAAATGTAGCTAGTGGACTTTAGCACTCATACAGTGTCAGTTAAATCTGTGTTTAGGTCTGGAAGGTGTTCACGTATTTGTTGCATAGAAAATGCACATAAAATGGTAAAAAGGAGGATAAGGTTAATTTTTACTTTAGTGAAATGTATTACATTATTTTGATTTTCTGCACAATCAAATGCTAAAAATAATGTTAAAAAGTCAGATTTTTTTTAACTCACCAAAAAATGCACACATGAAATATTCTCTATGCACACATGCTTCCTCTAAAAAAGTATATTAATATACATAGCGTTGGCATGGACAATGGTGAATATTAGGAAATATCTGACAGCTGAATGCAGCAATTGACCAACAGGCATATTCCATAGAGCTGTGTAATAAATGAAACTATTTCATTCCTGGACGTGATAATAATGATTCAGTGAACTAGTGAAGGATTCATCAGACTGAGTCAGTAAGTCAGCTTGTTGGCTTTCTTGAATGATTTATTAAAAGGACTGTCTCGAAAGAGTAATTTATTACTGAATCATACTACATTAACTGCACTGAATAGACTTGATCTATTTTGACTTGATTGATTAAAAGGAACTGTTCATGAATTGGACTCCACAAGAACACATTTTGTTTTTGTTTTTTTGTGAATCTAAATCATACAGAGCAAACTAAAATGATCTGGTTCATAAGAGTTATTTGTTCATTAATCACACCACATCTGTCTTGGGTAAGTTTGATTATGTGTGAGCAGCTGCTGTGTAGATTAAAAAAAGCGGTGCAGAAACACAAATGTAAGGCTTATAGGATTTTAAGAATCAATATAGCTATTTCAGAGAGATCTGATCAGTGTGGCAGATAACAAAATGATATTCGACGAGTCTACGCCGTGAGGTCAGTGTGACCTACATTTGACATTATGGTACTTTTATCTTTACCTGATTAATGTTTGATATAAGCCACTTTTGTCACTTTAACTAAAAGAGTCTGCTAAATGAATACATGTGCATGTTCATCTCTTGACATATCCAGTATCATATCTGGTCTTACACTAACTGTGTGCAGCCATACTGAACTCTCCAGCTTTGTGGGTTCAGCGCGACCCCAGCGTTAGTGGAAACTGCACAGAGATTAAATTGAGATCTTTATGGAAAGCACGTTATTGCATAAGTGTCTCCTGGGGACATGGGTCATGGCAATAAGAATCCTTCATCAAACCTTCAAGAGCTGTTATTCTTTTCTATTTAAATATGCTTCTTTAACCACAACAGATGCAACGGTGGCATCAAGGTCAATGTACTCAGCGGCAGAAGTGACAATAATATAACAGAGCTCTTTTTGGTTCATGCATTTTTCTCAAATCCATCATTTCTGCTCATCAACTCGGCTCAAGTGGGTCTGATTGGTTCAGACAAGAACTGCTCAGACAAATGCAATTTGTGCCACTCTCTCATCTCTCTGTAGTGTGCCCCTGATGTGAACTTAATTCCTTTAAAATGCTCAATGTCTCGCTTCATTCTGATTTGCCTCTTAATCATCTTGTAGAGTACCACCTATTGTCTTATTGAGCAGAATTGTAGAGAAACAAACTTGAGGCGAGTTCATGCATCTACAGTACATACTGATTTTAGTAAAGAAGATGCACTTGTAATTTATACACTTTTACAAATAATGGTTCTTTATTGGGATCTGTGGTTCTGTTTAATATCCATGAAACCGTTCCATTACACGCAAGGCTTTAAATAACGAAAGAAGATTCTTCACAATAAGGGAAAAAAAGTTATTATCTTTGGGGAACCCAAAATGATTCTTTAATTGTGAAAGTAAAAAATCCTGTCATTGTTTACTCAACCTTATGTTGTTCCAAACCAGTAATACTTGCTTTCTTCTGTGGAACACAAAAAGCCATGTTGAACATGAATGTAACATTAATTTTCTGTTGTTAGTCAATGAAAATATTTTCCTTTGACTGTCAAATTTCATGATGCACATATTTCAAGTTTCAAGACAAGACTCACATGAATCAATATAATTTGGCATCATTGATGTCAAACCTGGCGTGACATGTTTGGACTTGTGATATTGAATAGAGTGAGGTTTGAGAGCTGTGATGAAGAAGAGGATTACCACTGAATTCATTTACATTGATATGTAATTTCAGAAGAACTGGAATGTAGCGCATGAGAATGGATTGTGATTTTATGGCTTTAACATCAGATTTTGATTTCATATTTTGAGTTTCAAAGAAAGAAATAGCCATACAGGTTTGGAACGATCAGTGCTAGTTATGTTAATTTACTATTATAGCTAATATTATAAATTAGTTTTTATTTTACTTTTAGTTTTGTTTTTAGTAATTTGGTTTTGTGTTTTTGTCAATTGTATTAGTTTCATTGTATAATATTTATAAATATTTAGTTCTAAATAGTTCATTTATTATATTTTTTTATGTTTTATTTTAGTTATTCATTTTAGTACTTAAATTAAATTATAGGCAAATTTGAATCTACATTTTTTTCAGCTGTATTTCAGTTAATATAATATACCCTCTCATAAAAGTTGCTTCCCGATGCCATAGAAGTACTTTTTTAGTCTAAATGGTTCCATGAAGAACCTTTAACACATGAAGAATCTTTTTGTTTCACAAAAGTCTTCTTAAGTTTACAAAAAGGTAAGAAAGAGATGGTTCTTTGACTGAATGTTTCTTTGTGGAACCAAGTTCTTCTATGGCATCGCTGTGAAGAAACTTTTAAGCACCTTTATTTTCAAGAGTGTAGTTTTAGTTAAAGATAACCACAGTTGAAAGACATGAGAAATGATGACAATGATTTTGCGGTTTCATTTGGCAATGCTGGTATTCCAAAATCACAAACGTCAGCTTCACTGTAATGCACAGTCTTATCATAATGTCTTATAGCTGTTTGTGTGATTGCAGATATCTTGGCATCACCCGCCCTTTGACCTACCCTGCTCGACAAAACGGCCAGCTGATGGCGAAGATGATCTTTGGTGTGTGGCTCGTGTCCGCCTCCATCACCCTGCCGCCGTTCTGTGGCTGGGCGAAGAACGTTAACACGGCTGGCATTTGTCTAATCAGCCAGGACATCAGCTACACCATCTACTCCACCGCCGTGGCCTTCTACATCCCCATGATCGTCATGCTCTTAATGTACTACAAGATCTTCAAGGCCGCCAGAAAAAGCTGCGCCAAGCATCGTTTTACCGACTTCACCCGTCGGGAACGTCTAGAGACCGTCGCCAGCGAGACTCTCCGGATGCAAGGCCTTAAACCCCAACACACACCTGGCGTAGCTGAGGAGTGCGCTGCTCTTTCACGCTTGCTCAGCCGCAAGAGACAGAACATCTCCATCTTTAAGCGAGAGCAGAAAGCAGCTACGACGTTGGGCGTGATAGTTGGGGTTTTTGGCACTTGTTGGTTGCCGTTTTTCATTCTATCTACAGCGAGACCATTTATATGTGGGATCAACTGTAGTTGCATACCAATTTGGCTGGAGAGGACGCTGCTGTGGTTTGGATATGCCAACTCGCTAATGAACCCCTTTATTTACGCCTTCTTCAACCGGGACCTGCGCTCCACATACAGAGACCTGCTCCGCTGCAGGTACCGGAACATAAACCGCCGCCTGTCGGCTGTAGGTGTGCATGAAGCACTGAGGGTTTAAAAGATGTGGTTTGGTCTGGATTTGGTTTACACACGGTTCAGACTGGACTGAATCACTCTCAATCGAGGATGACTTTGAAGCCGAACAATGTGCATTGCTGCATCCACTTATGGGATTTTTGTAGGGACAGCATGAACAAAAGACAGAACCACAGACTCATACTTATTCAGAACACTCATATTTCAGTTTCATTAAGATATTTGGTCATTAGTTTCATTATTTGTACATGTATACTGCATTACACCTGATTTAAATGGCCATTAGACCTTCCACAATATTTGCCAAAAAAAATGCAACTTCATTGAATTCATTAAAAATTAATTATAACCTACAAAAATATATTTATATATTTTATTAATGTTATATTTATTGATATTTTTATTTATTTTAATGTTATGAAATTACACTTTTTATTCAGCAAGGACACATTTAATTAGAATGTGTCTACAAATCTAAAAAAAAAAAACATTCTTTTGAAATTTGTATTCATCAAAGAATACTGAAAAAATAAATGCCACAGTTTCCACAAAAATATTAAAAAGCACAACTGTTTTCAACATTGATCATAAAAGTTGAGACACTGAATCAAGTCTGGAATAGCTGGTGAAAATTCAGCTTTGCAATCATTGAAAAAAATAGAAAATATATTAAATATAGAACAGCTGTTTTAAGTTGTAATAATATTTCACAATATTACTTTTTTTTTTTAATTTTTCACCAAATAAATACAGCCTTGGTGAGCATAGATGTTATTTCAAAAACAGAAAAATGACCAACCGCACATTTTTGAACAGTTGTGTATATATTTGAATCTGCATCAAGCATTGATTTATGGCCCTAGGACAATGAGTTATAATTTAATGTAATATTTTTTACTAAAATAGTACCTTTATATAAGGAACAGTGGCTATTGGCTGCTTTCATAACTAATGAAAACATGGTTCGTATTTTGGCCTCATCTCTCAAGAATCAAATGAGAATCAATTATATATTGTAATTATCAAATATAAATTAAATTCTGGTAAATAGGGACACTTAAATAGTCAAATGTGGCCTTTATCAAGCCTGTGTTCATTTGATGTTTCTGCAGCTTGCACTGAAAATAGTGATGTCCTAAAATACCGTTCTATATATTAACAACACACGTGCTATTTCTGTCTATAAATGCACAGCAATTAGCTAATTGTTGCTGTCATAAAGTGATGGGATGTGAACATAGGGATGCTCCAGTCCTGGCTGTTATCGTCTCAAAGCTGTTCATTTTCTCATCATAACAATAATGTGGAATAACAGTGTAAATCTTCACACTTCGTGTTAAGACGGTCACTGGTTCATTTGTCTGCATTACGCAGAGATCGTGTTGATTTCTCTTCACCTGTGAGTGTTCTGAGAAAGTATGCATCCACCTTAAAGCAGATGTGCTGTACACATCTGGCAACCGAGTCTCCAGAGGAGGAAAAATAAGGGCTTGCGGGCAGTTGTCACTATGAGGCTTGACTGATATTGGAAATCCATCAGAACGTGTGTGTATGTGAGCATGAATCCCTTGAGACAACAAGAGACAGGACACTCAACTTGCTTTTCCGATGACTCGGTCCATCTATTTTAAGACCTTTAAGAACACGGAAGAGCCGGCTGTCTTTGATGGAGCATCTGACTCCGCGAGCCATTGTGCATATGCCGTGATCTGGCATTGACAATTTTGTACCCTTTTGTGACCTGATGTGGCAATTGAAAAATACTTTCAATACCTTTAAGCGTCTCTTCAACCATGAATGACGAAACTCTCGGTAAGAAACATTGACTGGGGACTGCATTGTGTTAATGACTCTTAACAGATCAACTATTGACTGGGCAACTCACAGTAGTTGTGTACACACAGGAGGAGAAGTGTTCTTGATGTACAGATCTATATGTATGTTGCCAAATCTTTGTGAGAAGATTACAAAGTGTTTTCGGTCACAGTTTTTAAAATCCTGCACCAGAAATGTCGAAATCGCTTGTGCATTTTTGTGTATTACCTTTTCCCACAAGGACTACACCAAGTGTTTTGCCAAGATTGTTGATGTCAAAAGAAAACGCAGAGCGTTAAGAAATGAAATAATTTAGAAAAAAAGAAAACGAGGTCCTGATTTGACAATTTTGGCATTTCATAAATAAATTCTCATAAATAGATTCCCATCAATGAACAAATCTGTGGGTTGTATATGATCCGTTGCACTGATTTGTGGTAGACATGACCAGAATGGCTGGATATCTAACAACATAAAGATGCATTGGTGCATGGTTGCCAGAAACCAAAGGCTGTCGGTTGCTAATGTGATTTTAAAATACAATCTAAACTGAGTACATATTGGAAACACTATAAAGGAACATTTACTGAAACCTGACTCGGGCCATACAAGTTGTACATTAGTTCGTTTCTTCATCAGAACAGATTTGGCGACGTTCAGCATTCATCACTTGTTCACCAGTGGAAACAAACTCATCTGGGATGGCTTGAGGGTAAGTCAATTTTCAGCAAATGTTCATTTTTGGGTGAACTATTAAGGGTGCTTTCACACTACAGCTTTTGATGCAGACCCAAATGTATGTGACTTCAGAGTTCGGCTTGCAGATTGAAGAAACTAACAATTGGCTTCCTTTCAGTTCATTAGCTGGAATTTGAATTGGCCACAACACACAAGAAGTTAAATGATGGGAAGAGAGATTTATTGAATTGAATTTCAACATAATGCATTCCAAGAAATGAAGTGCTCTTCCATGTTCAATCACACATACTACATAATAATGCATTTCTAATTGCTGCATGTTTCTGAATAAATTACAGTCGGAAAGCAGCTTGCATTTGGAATAACTCTTGCTAAATATTTGTGGCAGATTCAAGCGCTATATGCCTTATTCTGTACATCTAAAAGTTTGGTGTTAAAACTACAGGGCATGTCCGGAGTCATTGTCTAGCTACTAGTTATCTCTCACTCCCTGTTATTTATACTCGCTCTAATGGTGTAAACCCACTGTAATTAGGACAAAAAACTACAATGGAAAAAAGACATGTGGGCTTGTGTTCAGGGCAAACATAAAAAAATCAAATAATAGACAGAGGATCATAGTTTTCATGCAGCAGATCATAAAATACAGCATACAGTGAAAGTGATATGCTGTATTCTATACAGCGCCAAGGAAGTACAATTCAATAGCTCTGAATAGAAAGACACCGAGGAGAAGATGGAGGAGGACAAAACATGATTGATGTACAGCAGCCTAAGACATGCCATTATCAGGTAAAGTGCTGGTACTTAGCCATGTGCAGTCGCCTGGAAATAAATGGTTTTGAACCTGACGACCGTGTTTAGATGCTGCGGTAGAGCCACGGCGGATCAAGAGAATAGTTTGTGAGGAGGAACAAAGGACTGTGGGTGAAAATCCTTTCAGACTGCAACAACACTATCATCTGTGTAGTGCCAGAACTTGGACGGCGAATGGATGGATCATTTTTGTGCCTGCCAAAAGTTGTAGCTCCCATTTATCTCAAGAAACCTGTGAAATGTATTATTTGCTGGTGCTTCAATGACGTCAACCAGTCTGTGATTTACAGTGTTGGGGATAACGCATTACATGTAACGAGAGTTACAGAATCAGACATTTTTTTAACGCATTACTTTTTAATCCACAAGAAAATATATTTTTCAAAAAAGTAATGCCAGTTACTTTGTTTTCCCATTTATCAAGTCTCCTGTCTGAGATATCGGAAGAACAGAGGCGTTGTGTGCGCTGTGTGAACATGATGTGAATGTGCATTAATTCATCTCACTCACAAAAAACCCCAAACAAAACAGATTCAGTATTCATCTAAATGAATTAAAACAGTGAAATGCAAACTCAGAATGTGATGCAAACCTGCAATTAAATATGTTAAATAACACAAATATAATCTAATTTTATTAACCGATGTCTTTGCTGCTGATCTCTTATGATCCAGTTCAACCATACTAATAAGCAAAATTGACTTTAGATAAACTTACAATTGTGCTTCATTGTTTTTTAATTGCTGAAGAGTGTTAAACTTCTTCTCCTGTGTTCTTCTGTTCAGACGTGATTTACTCGTCCTTCAGTCTGAGGTTAATTCATTACACTTTTAGGTGTGAAAGGCTTTTATATTTGATATTTCATCACATATTTGTATTGATTTAAACCAGCTCTGGGTGCATCATTACATCTCTAGTAAAGAGGTCTTTATCCTCGCAGAACCTTATTTGTGTTTGGTTCCATTCAGAAAGATGAATTCATTCGGCTCAGTAAGGTCATTTATCAATTGGAAAAAAACCTCCACATGAAATATGTTCTCTCAGTCTCAAGTGAAAACAAAGAATATGTTCTCTTAGCCTGTGTTTGACATGACACGTAATCGTGGCTGTCTCATAATTGTGTTCAGATCCAGAAGAGCTGCGTTTGAAGACAGCTTAAGCATGTCATGCACATCTCAACGCTCAAACACAGTATAGAAATCCAGCCAGATGCTGCCAAACCTGAGATCTGAAGGCACAACGTGTTTAGGGAATCCATAAATGTGATGCTAAAAGTTTCTCGGACTGATGTGACAGGATGAGGCAACATCTGTGAAAACAGGAGTCAGCTGTGGTAAGCGTATGGCATCATCAGGGCTTTTTTGAAGCATGAACTATACCACATATTCAGAAAGAAAGATACAGCAGAAATGGTCATCGTTTGCTAAGAGCTTAGTTTTCCTAGCATACCGTTCTGAATAACAGCAGTGCAGTTTTACATCTGTTAGCTATAACTGCTAGTAATAAATCTATATTGCTTGTCATTAGTGTTTCATCAAACAAACCAAGCTTAACAATTAACCAAGCTTAACAAAACCAAGCACTTGCTGCATGAAGTACTTCCTGTTAACTTAGAGATGTGGGCGAAGGTGAGGATTGTGCATTTATTTATTTGGCTTTGTACAGTCATGTTATGTTATATAATGTCTCACATTTGCTCACCTGAAATGTGATTTCTCTACCTCTATGACATATTTCTATATGGAAATATAAAATTGTGAACAAGTTTACGAGCCATGAGCATTTTTTCTGTTATGTCTGCGTGTCACCGGCTTGGTCAACAACATGACGGCGTGCGTTTTTATTGCTTCTGAGTCGTAACACACACTGTGTACACACTCATTCTCTCACACCCTCGGGTCCGAGCCGTGAACTAGATCGCTATCATAAAACCGTCAAGAAACAAACATCTCGATTGTTTCCGGATGGCATAAACTCTCAAAAAAGCGAGACGCTTTCTCTCTCGGTGGATGAATGACCTCCTGGAAGAGATTCCAAAATAAACACAGCACTCGGTTAATAATTCATGAGAGTTATTTAGAGTTAAGAGCTAGCTTTTAAGTCTAATAACAAAGCTGGGAGGAATAGAGAGCTTTTGGGAGCCTGGAAAAAAATCTCAGGCTCTTAGAAACGCAGATTGAGGACTGTGACCCAAAAAGGCCTTTTATTCTTCTCCCAGCTTGCAGGGAAATATTTTATTCAGAGGTTGTGTGGCAGATGTGCTCCGATGCAGAAGTTCTGATGGACACTTAGACAAGGAGCTGTGGCTGATGATGTATACCGGGAGAAAAGCAATCAGAAAGACAATGCATGTTTGTGTTGAGCTCGGGACACTTCTGCTGCTCTGTTATTAGAGACTAGGTGTTATTGGAGGGGCTTGCCATCACTGCTGTTACACCGTATACTTATGCTGATGCATTTGAACAAACTCCTAACCCCAAGTGTTTAACTTTTGCATTGCGGTACAGAGATGAATGATAGCTCAAACGGTGTGGTTTGTGAGGAGGAGGATTAGATTTTTTGGCTAGGCTAAAATTAATAATCTAAAGGAAGAACCTGAGCTGTGTTAGTGATAGGAATATCAGAGAGACTCGAGAGTGAGCTCCTTTGACTTACAAACCACAGAGCAACAGACCAGGAACCACTCAGAAAACCATCGCATCATAAGTGGTGAGCACGAACAGAATGAAATGAATTGAGCACATGCAACAAAATAAATAAATCAAGTATAGAGCAGGTACATGACCCGCAGTGCTCTCAAACGCTAAGATACACAACATCTAGATAAACAACATTTCAACCCCTTCCTTCTTCATCAGGTAGTCTTTAAATACACACATCTGAGGAGGTGTGGACAACAAACAAGACAGCATAAAACAAGCACATACAGGACTAATAAATAAATCAATAAATAAATACAAATCTCTTAGTAAAGCCTAAGAGATTACTAAAAACCTCTCTTTGTAAAGCAGTTTTTACTTTCTTGTTCAATATCAATATATCAGTCACAAAAAAGACCAAATATGCTCACAAGATTACAATGGAAGTCAATGGGATTCGATCATCCAAACATGTTCGGCTGTTCGTGTTTGTCCTGTATAGGCCAAACCACATGGGTTCAAATTACATTTACGACGAAGATAGGCTTTTATATTATTTATATGCACATTATACATTTTTATCATACAAATAGAGGCTTTGCACTTATCTAAGTATTGCATTTATAGATTTTGATTTGAAAACTCTTGTGATTATTTGGTATTGTTTTGTATGTGTCTGTGTGAATTGTTGGTTTTATTCTTATTCTGGGGAAATGTGCTCTCAGTGTTCACGTTGTTTTCTGCTCAGTCTTATGTGTATTCATTGGTTAACTGCTGAATGAGTTTTGCGCAGGCAAAAACATTGTTCTGTATTTCGTATTTCATTCTATGAGTAAATGTTGACTTGCACTTTTTAATTCTTTAGTCTGACTAAAACAATTTATCCTATATCTAAATTTATATCTTATAAAGAAATCCCGCCAATTCATTTATTCATGCCAGCTCGACTTCATCCATGTTTCCATGCTAATCATGCTACGATTGGCCTTGTCGTTGCCTGTTTCCTCCAAAACACAGAAGTAAATAAGTGAAGTACAGCATGCATTTAATGCTTGAGATATTAATGATTTTATTATGCATTGAATACTTGGTCAAACAAATGAAGACTGTAGCGCATGTATTGATTCCCAGCCAGCAGGTTCCAAGGGATACCTGGAAATGGTTCGACTTTACTTTAGTAAAGCTAGCGTAAAAAAATAACAAATATTTGGATGGATTTTATTCATCAATACATTCCCTGGTGGGTCTTTCTTGAGAACATTTCTCGAATTGCTCCCCATAAAAAAAATAAAGCCTAAAGGTAATGACAATAATAATGATATTCAGCGCAATAAAGGAAGCCTGATGATTCCCCCCCAAAAAACAATAAAATAAAAATATTAATAAATGAGAAAACACTACAATATATTAATAAACTTGATAAACTGTTGTATTTTCTTCACATATTTCTAATTTTATAGACTTTAAAAGCACACAATACAGTTTATTCTTCATTTGCAATGTTGAAAAGACCTACATAAAATAAGAATGACATAAACAAGGAGTGATGCACTGACATTACCGAACTATAAAAAGAGCTTAAAGAGCTGTTGCAGGTGAATCCGATAAACTCCTGAAGCATGCTTTTGCATGACGCAGAGCTTTAGGTTAAAGTATTCCAGCCTTTAATGCATGCACTCAAATATACAGAGCAACGGGCCAGAGATAAAATGTGTAAACGAGCAGTTTTCTTTGACCCGCTTAAGCAGCGTCACCTTTAAATGGCACAGGGCAGTCTTAAGTGTGTGATGGGTGCTTATAATGAGACGTGGAGAGAAGCAGAGGACACACACACATACACACGCACGCACGCGCACACACACACACACACACACACACACACACGCAAACAAACACAGAGACAGACACACACACACACACACACACACACGCACGCACGCACACACACACACAGACACAGACACAGACACACACACAGACACAGACACACACACAAACACAGAGACAGACACACACACACACGCGCACGCACGCGCACGCACGCACGCACACACACACACACACACAAACACAGAGACAGACACACACACACACACACACACACACACACACACAGCCTGGAGTAGAGCTGAAGAGGGTCACAGCAGGACAGGAATTCAGTGTATATACTGGTGTTTAAAGATGAAAGTGGAAAAGTGCAAGAGGGTGACTTCTATTTTTAACATATCTAAACCTCCAGTTTGTTTAGAGTCAGCATGCAGTTTCACACACATATATTATGCATTTTGTTAAAATGTTAAAGACGTTAAAACCACAAGATACAAATTATTCCTTATTCGCAAATTTAAATAACATAAAATAAGAATATTGTAAACAAGGAGTGTTGTAAATATCTAGTGTATACTAATGCTACTGAAAACAAAGCATAAAGAGCTATAATTTCGTAATAAAAGTAAACAATTTAATAATTATTATATTATGAAAACATAAAAAGCTATATAATTATAAAATAAAAAGATAAATTACACAAATATAAAATAAAAATGAGTATGCTATTTGACCTGTTATGTAAATTTTATAAGGTTTCATTGTTTTACAGTAAACATGATTTTAAATCACAGAATAAATACATTGGTTCATTTTAATTTGCAGTTAATTTGATTAATTAACTGACATATTTATGTGCATTAAATTATTAATCCATTGGCAGCCCTGGTGATGAAATGAATTTCACATAATATAAGTGGATATAAGCAATGTTGATTAAATATGAAACATGATCAAATACAGAAGGCTGGCAGCCAGTTATGAAGTTGCAACACTGTTTTACATTTAAATCCTGTAATACAAAGATGTGCACGCACGCACGCACAGACACAGACACACACAGACACACACACGCACGCACATACGCACGCACATACGCACGCACACACACACACACACACACACACACACACGCACGCACGCACGCACAGACACAGACACACACAGACACACACACACACACGCACGCACACACACACACACACACACACGCACATACGCACGCACACACACACACACACACACACACACACACACACACACACACACACACACACACACACACACACACACACACACACACACACACACAGAAACACAGAGACAGACACACACACAACACACACACACACACACACAAACACAGAGACAGACACACAGACACACACACACACACACACACACACACACACACACACACACACACACACACACACACCCACACGCACAGACACAGACACACACACACACGCACGCACACACGCACGCACGCACGCACACAGATCTCTCGTGGCCCATTGATCATCATGTGACCTGCGGCTGTGTCTGCCCATGAGTCTCCAGCACATGTGTGTGTGTGCTAAAGCACAAAAACATCCGCGCGCTTGTTTACTGAAAAGGAACACTACACATTACTCTTTCATATCTGGGTCGATGGCGCTGTCATTTCAGGACAGGGTCATTTATAGTGCAGTTATGAAAGAGTTGGCACACAAAACCTATTTTAATTAAGGAACATCTGGTACATTTTCTTTTTGGAGGCAATCAGTAGAATGCTCTGAGTTCAGTATAACTGATGCTAAATGAACATTATGTGTCATTTACCACAGATGTCGTCGAACTGTTTAGTTTGTACAAAACCGCAGTAATGCGCATACAACAGAAGTCTATGGCTGATTGTACAGCTCTGGAATGAATGTTAAAATGGTCACACTGTTTCAAAGTACAGGTTTAACACGAGTCACTGCGCTTGTTAGAAACAGAAACTGTTCTACCTTGTCTGGCCAAAGTTACAATCTTTCAGCTCACAGATTATATCTATATACCCAATAACTTTCTATGACTTCTGCAAGACAACCAGGACTCTTAAAAATAGTTCTTCTATATGCAGACTTGTGAAAAAAACAAACACAAAACCTATATGTAACCTTCATTTTTTCATTTTTGGGAGTGTGAGAGAATCTTACAAACCTGTCAAGAAATGCCCATTAAACATTTCACCACAAATTAAATCATATTTTGCTGACAGAAAATATAACTTACTACAATTTTTCTATGAGTTTTTTTTACAACTACTTTGTGATAATTTAACCCCCAAATTCTCGCTACTGTAAAATGACTTGTATTGAAATGTTCATTTTTAAATCTAAGTACATTTTTTACTACATTACAGTAAAAATTCCTGCTAAATATTATTAACAATAATTTAATATTAAAAATAAAACTATTATTATACATTGTATATTATATAAATTAAATCAAAATTAAATGAATAAGGCAAGGCAAGTTTATTTATATAGCACATTTCATACACAGTGATATTTCAAAGTGCTTTACATAAAAGAAAGTGAAATATACATAAAATATAATAATAAAAAAAAAACAATCACAAAAATAAAAACAAATTTATATAAAAATGGATTTAAATGAATGTAAAACAGTTAGAATAGAAAATGATTATACATAACATAAAGTGCAGTCAGTTGGGACGTAAATACTACCATGAATTATAAATACTATATATTTCTCTTTTTCTTGCTACATCAATCAGAATGAGACTCTGTATTATAATAATGAACATCATTATTAATGAAAAAAGAGAAAGACAGTATCAAGCATTTTAATAAAGACATTTTTGGAGGAGTTTAAAAGAGCTTACATGTCCTGTAAAAATAAAATAAATAAATAAATACATAAACATTTGCCACTTTGTCAGATTCACCCAAATATTTGTGAAGTAATTATTAACATTAAATTTACATTTAGTCATTTAACAGATGCTTTTATCCAAAGCGACTTACAAAAATGAGGACATTTCATTTTTAAAAAGAGCAAACTCCACCCAAGAAAGTAACGCCACCTTAAAAGTGTAGGTGTATCATTTTTTCCCCTTTTTTTAACTAAACAATTCATGCAAGTGCTTTAATAAAAACTCAAACTTGCCTGCACATCTGTGATTAAACCACCAGGTTCACCTGCCCCAGACTTTCACTTTAAGTGCTTGACTTTTTGGACAAATCAAGGAACAGGTCACAGGTATTCAACAGCATGCCTCGGATAGTAACAGTGTTTAACTTGTCTTGACCCTGGAATATT